>MU677429.1:30258-42331 GCA_026770625.1 Nicotiana glauca
CCCTATCCCCGGCGGTTCATGTGCATCTATCACAGGCGACGTTATGTTTGTATTACTTTAAAATTTCAATTTGTTTTCTTTTCCTTAATATGGCATCAATGATTAATTTTTAATTTTCTTATGAAGTCTTCGTCCCAGCCCATCTTTGAGGCAACTACAGTAGGTGATGAGCACATCACTGATGCATATACCCAAGATGCCGAGGAGACCACGGTGAGAAAATAATTTATTACTTAACATAAATATCAAACTAATATTGTTTTCATATGCTAATTTGTAACTTGTTTTGTACGTTGTTGATGGCCCTACGGCCTATTCTTCTAATCCTGCCAGTTGCGGTGTCGATGCGGCTGTACATCCTCTCATAAAGAGACGGCTAGATGACGATGATCCGGATAGTGTACCCGACCGACGATGGATGCGACTCAGGCCAACAACGACACTAAAGCACACTGGCTGCGGGACGCATTGATTTAGTTAGTTTGTAATTTATGTAAATAGTGCATTATGTAAATACTGTTAATAATTATATTTGTAGAACAATTTTATTTTAATTGCATTTGAACAGCAATATTACTTAAACAATACATCACAGCCAAAAATAGTTTTTTTCACATGGTTTTCCTCCTTTCAAGAACGACATGACAGCTCAACAATAAGCAGTATTATACGACGATTTACATGCACATACAAGTTAAACATAAATTTAAACTACTACGCTTATCACGTAGAAGACACTGCTTAATCACGATCCGGTTCCTACAATTTTCTCCAACCACTCGAGTTGGTCTTCCAGCCTTTTTTTCTCTTCTTCTACCTCATTGAGTTTGGCCTTCAACTCATCAATTTGTTGGTTCGTTTGGCGCTCGTGTATCGCTTGCCTCGTACAAGTACAATGAAGATCATAAATTTCTTCTTTGTAGTACTTGATTCTACACTCTTCATCAAACCATACATCAAATTCACATGTGGGCTTGTCTGGTTGCTCATCAAGCTTGTTCGTACAACCCCAGTAGCGGCGTCCACCATCTGGCCACGATGTGAACAAACTGCATTTTTCTCCGCAGTAGCACCTTGGGACATAAACGGGTTGTTCAGAAATTTGGTACAGAGAAATTTTGCAGTTTTGTTAAGTGCAAAAAACAAGTAGCGTGCAAACATTATTTATAGTCAATATTTCATACAATACGCAGTATTATACTGCGATTTACGTATTCAATTATTCTGAAAAAATTGCTTTTTTCACATGCGATTTTCACCTTTTTGAAGAACGACATAACAACTCAACAATACGTAGTATTTCACTGCGAATTACATATTTAGCTTTTCACATGCTTTTCCAACACAAACAAGTTTAATATTGGAACAACCATATCAAAATATAACGTTAAAAAATAAGATGTAATTTAGAATTTTCTTTTATTTCATATAAATTGAAACTTACGCAAGTACAAACATGCATTTGAAAAAAAATCAAAATGAAATACTAGGGGTTTCCTTGATAGTTGGGTACGTTAGATGAACTCTCACCGGGATTACCACCACTTCGCACACTAGCTGAAGGACATTTACGACGGTCGTGTCCTATTTGCGAGCATATGCCATATTTACGCGCATAAACAGTGTCACCAACATCCATTTGGTTTCGTATGCGCGTTCTCTTTTTTACTTGCAGCTTGCGCAAATAGTCCTTGTTACATACCATCTTGAAAGGTTCCGGCGGCCAATAATGCTCAGCACCTAATGGCTGCAACTTTCCGCTATATGTGTCTACATATGCAGCAACACTATATTGCCTATCAATATAGTTTGTTGCCCCATATCCAATTTGATGAAAGCACTTCAACGCATGTGCGCACAGCATGTGGTAGATGGTCCATTTTCCACACGAACACAACCTTCTATTTTCATTCACCGTATGTAGATTATTCCCACGGTGTTCACTGATAGCTATCTTAACTTTAAAAACACCTCGTTCATGATCGTACTGAAGAAATGAATGTCACTGTGCTCGCCTCCTGGACCTTTCAAATCTTTTCATGGGTATTGGCATAAATTCAACACCCCGGTCCATCAATGCTGAGGCAGCTGCATGCCTTTCGACAAACCTCTCCATGCTCTGTTTGAATGTCATGCGGACCATGGCAGTGACAGGTAGTCCACGGGTAGATTTTAGCAAGCCGTTGAATGACTCCGACACGTTTGTAGTCAAGGCTCCCCATCGTCTGCCGCCATCAGCATGCAATGTCCACATGTGAAGCTCATGCCCCATCAACCAAGTATAGGCTCTTGGTTCTATCTGCCGGATCGCTTCCATGCGCCTAGTGAATTTGCATTGCTGGTGCTCAGTTGCAGCCATCCACATTAAGTCATGCAATGTCTTGTCAGAAAATTTCTTCTGAAAATTGGCCTTTAGGTGCCGCACACAGTAACGGTGGTATGCATATGGTTCCTGCCATGCAGGCAAGTGACGCACAGAACTTAAAATACCACCATGCCGATTAGATATTAGACAAATACCCGAACGCTGTTTGACAACGTGCTGCTTCAAGTGGTTCAAAAAAAGTGTCCACGTCTCTTTGCTTTCGTTGACACATATGGCAAAGGCTAATGGAAATATTTGCCCATTGGCATCTACAATAACTGCAATCAAAAGCTTAATATCATACTTTCCATAGACATGAGTACCGTCTATGGAAATAACAGGACGACAATGCACAAAACCATCAATTACCGGTTTAAATGACCAGAATACATAGTTGAAAATATATTCCGGTCTGTCCGGACTTCGCTCACGCCTCCATTCAACAACAGTCCCGGGGTTAAAGTGTTGCAGTGCAGCCATGTACCTGGGCAGATTTGAAAAAGACTTATCCCAGTCGCCATAAATAAGTTCAAAGGCACGTTTGCGACCAAGATATGCCTTTCTTTTGGTTATAGTACAACCATACTCCTGGTGGACGGCTGTAATACACTCTTTAATCTTGAACCTAATGGACACTTCCAAAAATGGAACCAAGACAAGAGAAATCAAGTCGACATCCAAGTTGAAGTGATTCTCATTGAATGCATCCATTTCACATCTATGCTCGCTAATAAATTTACCCACTTTCCACAAACCTGATTTTTTCTTTGTGGCACGCAGCATCCAGTGATAACCCATAAATCACCTACGGCATACATCCTTCCATTTATCCGTAGCTGACTCATGTACCATCATCTTACGACACTCTTTTATGCTGTAGATTTTTACAGCCCTAATTAGGCGAACTTTATCGGGGAAATACATGCCCTTAGTCAGAACAGATGGCCTGGACTCATCCCACATTTGTGACCGAAATTCATCAACATCTCTTGTGAGGGCATCCACATTCGGCATGCTTGGCAAATTATCAAGGTAGGGGATATTCCGCTCATGAAATGGCACGTGGGACTCGTACACTCTAGGTCGCACGGGAGGTGGAGGAACATGCTCCCTCGCCGGTTCAGGTTCAACATTCACTTCCTCCTCCTCATCACCAACCTCAAAAGGGAAGGGTGTGTCATCCCCAGACTCATCCGCATTATTGTCGTAGTCACTATCATCTTCCTGACTCTGCGCATCTGCCAAATCACGAGTAAATACGTCGTCTATGGGAAGCTGTGTGAGGTCAGGAGCTTCAAGAAGCTGGTTTTCACTGCACAAAAAGAACAAAAAGATAAGTTACCTAATACTCCAGAAAAATACTTTAGATATAACTATATCACTTTACTTACAAGTCGTATTGTCTTGACAATTCTTGTTGGTGATGACTCCCGGATGGACCACCGTGATATACTCCAGAACTAGGCATATTCCAACTTGGGGTCGGCTCATAACTCGTAAAATTCATATCCGGACGGTACCCCCTAAGAAAAATATGACCGTTAATACAAATCCAATTCAAATGTAAAATAAACAGCGCAAAACCGTAGCAAAATTGAAGTTTACCAGTCCTCTTGTTGATTATATAAAGTCGATAAATTATTTTGTGGCTGCTCATTCGCCGGTGGTGACAAGTTTAAATCAAGGCAAGCTCTTTCTTCACCAATCTGTCCGGCAAAAATTGCTCCAGAATAGCCACCCGATGACTGGGGGTTATCCATGCTATGCACGCCCTCTTCCACCTTGACGTACATTTCAATAATTTTATTACAATAAATTCCCTGTATTCCTCCGGAATCCGCAAAAAATCTCTAAGAGTATCATCATCCTCGATGTTAAACTCCGAATAATAAGCAAATCCCTACGGAGTCACTGAATACGGAAATCTACCGGTTACTTTGAAGTTAACCGAACGCCTCCTCTCACTCATTTTTTTACGTAACAACGATACCAATGTATCGTACTCCATATTAAGCGACAATTTAACGTGGCACTGTGGAGGTGAGCTGTACCTCACATAGTTATTCACCAGCACAACCTCACCACCCCAATATAGAGAAACCCTTATTTTTTGCATTTCAGACATTGTAAAAAAGATTGATAAGAAGAAGAGAGAAGTTTATTGAATGAATGTTCATGAAAATCAAACGCCTATAAATAAGGCAAGTCCGAGCTCGGGGCATAGAATTTTTCAAATGAATTCGCAATAAAAAACTGTGTTTTATATTTTTGAATTATTGTTGTTGTGTCAGTTAAAATAATTAGGTGGGGCCAAAAATAAAGAGGTAATTCGAAGTAAATTACTGCGAATTGCTAATTCACAGTAATTTAATGCGAATTGTCTCTTTTTTTTTGGCCTGGCACAGGTACTTAATAAAAATAATATTTTAAAGGTAATTCACAGTAAATTACTGCGAATTAGATTTTAAAATTTTTTTTTTATGAATTCGCAGTAAATTACTGCGAATTACGTTAACGGAAAAAATTTCGTTAACCTAATTCGTAGTAATTTACTGCGAAATAGGTATAAAAGTAACTTTTTTTTTAATATTAAAAAAGAAATTTGAGTCCAATTTATTATAGAATGCACAAAGATCAGCATAAAAAGAGAATATTCTACCCTAAAATTCAGAAATATCAGATAGTACAATATTTTTAACAGATTTGGTACATCTGTATGTCCTTTTATCCAAATTCAGCATTTTCACACTAAAAGAGGGACATATGTCCAATACTAGAACCTTTTATTATTTTCCCCCATTTTAACTTCCCAATTAATCCATTTAAGGTTCTTGTTATTACCCTTTCACCCTCATAATTTATAATTGGCATTCAAACCTCTAAACTCAACTAACTAAAGAAAAACTCAGAGATAAAACCAAATAGAAATAATCCGAAACAGGAACACTCCAGTAATTAAAACCTAATTAATCTACTGAGTTGACTAGAGCTGTTTTAATTAGCCTAAGCACATGTAATTAAATTAAACAATGCAATTAACTAAATAAACCTATTTTACTGAAATTAAATGAATCAATAAACAAACCAATCAAGATTAACACCTAAATGACAATTCAAAATGGAAAAAGAAACAAAGAGATATGAGGAGAAAGATATACTGATTTTGGTCGTGAACGTGACGGCGACGAATGATTCTTTAGCCTATGTTAATAGTATTATTTGTATTATGGATAGATTCGGAGCTCTTGGAGGCCGAGTCGAGGGACGAGGACATCGCGGAGTAAGATTTCACGTTGTTAAGGTAAGTAATAGTTTTAACTCTGGCCTAGAGGGTATAAAGTGGAGAATTTGATATCATGTGATTGTTTGGAGGTGATACCCATGCTAGATGACGAGCGTGTAGGTGTATACCTCGAGGGATCGAGACTTGGTTCGTCCCGTGGGGCCTCATAGCCATCATCTGTGTTAGTAGTTACTTGTTGTTGAAATTGCCTGCCTTCATGTTAGAGATCATGCTTAAACTTTATTCATGCTCATATTATTTGTACTCAGTCATAGAAATTTTTGTACATGTTTACCTCAGTCCCTATTATTTGCTAATATGCTGTGATACTTGATGTGGGTTGCGTCCCCTCATTTGTTGATGATGGTGAGTCTAGTGAGGTACATGATTAAGTGAGGCTGAGGGCCTGATTGTGAGGATATTAATACCATAGAGCGTGAGCTATCCGTGTAGAACGTGAGCTGACCGTGCGGGTCCAGGTATTGATACCATAGCACGTGAGTTGTCCGCTTAGCACGTGAGTTGACCGTGCAGATTCAGGTATTGATATGATGGCACGTGAGTTGTTTGCGCTTAGCGGTTGTGCTTTGGAAGCCCCTCCAGAGTCTATACGCACCCCTAGTGAGCGCAGAGTATTGAGTGTATTGAGTGTTGAGTGCGAGTGCGGAGTGATGGAGTGACATTGTTGTGACGTTGCATTTACTTTTGCTGTTTCTGCATTTATCTGTTAAATTTCTTTGGGGCATTTATCGAGTTATGGAATTTACCTGTTTATTTTTTAAAACGTGAAAATAAATAATTGGACTATTTTACTTAGCTCGTCATTACTACTCAGTTCCTTAGTTATTTCTGTTACTATTGAGTCAGTTGTACTCACACTACACCCTGCACTTTATGTGCAGATCCAGGTGAGTTATAGCGCGTCGATTGGTGAGTTCAGACCGACTATTTGTGGAGATTGAAAGGTAGCTGCTAGTGTCCGCAGGACCTTGTTACTCCTTTTGTGATTTCTTTTTTGGACAGTTAGACAGTTTATATATCTTAGTTCACAGTTATAGACACTCATGACTTAGTGACACCCTGATGTTTGGGGCTTGTTTGCATATTTTATATTAATTATATTTAGAGTTCATTTAGTTTATGAGAAATTCAAATGTTAAAAATATTTTATTAGATTCTTATAATCAATTTAGTAGTAATATTTAGGGAAATAGGCTTGCCTTGTAACACGATAAGCGCTATTACGACATGATTAGATTTTGGGCCGTGACAATTCTAGAGTATTATGGGAGGATAAGGTTCAATAGATTTTTCTTGTACATGTTCTAGATTATTATCTAGAACCATCCTTAGAGAAGTATAAATCGGGGTGGCCTTAGGCATTTGTAACGAAGACAATTTCAAGAAAGTCTTTTTCAATAACAAAGTTGTCCTTTTTAAAATCTCTCTTCTCTTTTGAAGCTTCCTCTTCTTTAGTTGAATCCCCCAATCTTAGTTAACAATCTTGGGCTATCAGAAAGTCTCCGAATAATACTCTTCTTCTGCTATTCTTTATGTGGTATCAGAGCCATAGTTGGCTTCTAGATGTATTTGCAAGGTCGGGTCAGTGGTTGATTCAACTGATTTCTCTAAATGGATTTGGGTGGTCGTGCTAATGGACTTGGGATGGAATTATTGAACCGGTCCAACTACAAGATATGGAAGAATTGTATGGATTCATACCTTGCTGGTGAGAATTTGTGGGAAGTTGTCAATGGGAGTAACATAAGTCCTCCTGATGACGCACCGAAAAAAAGCAATGCATGTAAGAAGTGAAAGCAGATTAATGCTAAGGCGGAGTTTATCCTAAAAAGGTCCATCACTCCTAATTTATTTGATCATATTATAAGGTGTAAATCAGTTCATGAAATATAGAAGACCTTCGATCAGCTGTTCAATAAGAAGGAGTAAGCTCGGCTCCAGATTTTGGAAAATGAGTTAGCTAACACCACTCAAGGTAATCTCTTTATCGTCGAGTATTTTTTAAAGGTTAATAATCTGTATTTCAAAAATTTTCTATTAAATCCGGACGAGGCTATCTCTGAAGCATGAATAAGAAGAATTATCATTTGTGGTTTAAAGTCAGAATATGTTCCCTTTGTTACATCAATTCAAGGATGGGTTCAAAAATTATCTTTGGAAGAATTTGAGAATTTGGTATCGTCACAAAAGCTACTAGCCAAACAGATGGTGGGTGTATCTATCAAAGAAGGAGAATGAAATGCTTTTGTTGTCGGTAAGAGGAAATTTAAAGGGAAATCAAGAGACAACATGCGCTTTCGATCCTCAAGTGGTTCAAGATCGATAGGAAAGAAGGTGGAGTCTTCCAGTAATGGTAAAAAGTTTTTAAAATGTTACCGATGTGGAAAAGTTGGGCACATAAAAAGATATTGTTGAGCTAAAGAGAGCAATATGGATCAAACCAAAAAAGTTGCTGAAGAAGAAGACTGGGGAAAGTGCTTCGTAGCTGAAACTCGAGCAATAAATGCCATGGCTTCCATAAATTTTGAAAGAGACTGGATCGGCGATTCAGGATGTGGGCACCATCTCACTGGAGATCAATCCAAATTCTCCACCTTCCGCGAATACAACGGACATGATATTATTGTTATAGCAGATAAAACAGTGCATAGTATGGAGAAAGAAGGCATTGTTGTGATCAACGAGAAGCAAAAAGACACTATCACCCTCAATAGTGTCTTTTATGTTCCAGGTACAAAGAAAAATCTATTTTTAGTTGCAAATGTTGTAGATGCTGGAAACTATTTGCTATTTGGCTCACGTGATGTGAATTTTCTCCGAAATATCAAGGTGCTCAAGGCAGATATCTTTCACTCTAGTAAGAGAGGTAATGATTTATATGTTTGATTTGCCTCTAATTCATATATTGAGAAGATGAGTAGCAATGATAATACACATCTTTGGCATGCTATACTTGGACATCTAAGCATGGATAAATTAAAAGCCATGGTAAAGTTGAATCTAGTAAAAGGTTTGCCTAACTTAAGAAACTTTGGTGGAGGAAAGGTTTGTGAAGGATGTCAATATGAAAAGGCACATCATCTTCCATTTGATAGATCATTATGAAGGTGCAATGCCCCACTAGAACTTGTTCACAATTACTTGATAGGGCCAACGATAAATCCTTCATATGCTAATTTTCATTGATGATTTTACTAGATTCACTTGGGTTTACTTTGTGAAGCACAAGTCAGAAATTTTCAGTAAGTTTGTGGAGTTCAAAGAAACAGTTGAAGGTGAACTCGATTCCAGAATAAGGCAGTGCGAACTGTTAATGGTGGAGAATTCACTTTAGATGAATTTCTATCCTATTATCGTCGGCATGGTATTAAAAGAGAACTCACATACACCGATACACCATAACAAAATGGAGTGGCTGAAAGGAAGATCCAACACTTAACTGAGACATGTAAGAGTTGGCTTATGCCAAGAATTTACCTAGAGCCTTGTGGGCTGAAGATATTAAATGTGCAGCATAAGTGATTAACAGGATGCCACTTTATCTAAACAATATGAAGTCTCCCTATGAATTAATGTTTAGAGAAAAGCCTAGCGTGAAACACCTCAGGGTTTTTGGATCTATTTGTTATGTTCACATTTCGGATTCTCAATGGAGCAATTTGCATGACAAGGCAAGGAAATGCATTTTTGTCGGATATGATGAAAGAAAAAAAAGATGGAAGTTCATGGATCCTAAAACTCATCTCTTTGTTATCTCAAGAGATGTCATATTCGACGAAGTGTCTTTGTATTTTGGAGCTTCATTGGATGGAGTGAGTTCAAAAACCTTAAATAATGGTGATTCAAGCTTTCCCATTGTAGGTGCTTCTCTAGATAATACAATTGCTGAAGAGTTAAGAGAAAGGGGGAGTCCTAGACCTCAACAACATGAAACTCAACAAGAAGATGATTCAAGTGGTTCAGGAATGCTAAAAAGAACTATCATCAAGCCATCTCGCTTCAGAGATGAAAATTTTGTCAGTGCGTATTCCTATTTCTTTGCAAGACCAATTGATGATGAAGAACCTTCCTTATTCGAAGAATCTAAAGGAGTCAAAGAGTGAGAGCTTGCTATGGATGATGAAATGGAGGCTCTGACAAAAAATCAAACTTGGAGCCTTTTATCAAAGCCGAAGGATGTACAACCCATTTCTTGTAAATGGGTTTACAAGATCAAAAGAAGAGTAGATGGTAGCATAGATAGATATAAAGCAAGGCTGGTTACTCGGGGATTTTCTTAAAGATTATGAAGAAACCTTCAGTCCCGTGGTTAAGATGATCTCTATCCGAGTTGTGCTAGCCTTGGCAGCCTCGCATAATTGGAAATTATGGCAACTTGACATGAAGAATGCTTTCTTATTTGGAGAGCTTGAGAAAGATATTTATATGGAGCAACCACCCTGGTATGTCTCTAACTTACATCTTGATTATGTCTGCAAACTTAAGAAGGCTCTTTATGGCCTCAACCAAGCTCTATGAGCATGGTATGGTAAAATTGCTCAGTATCTACATTTCTATGGTTATGATGCATCACACTCAGATCCTAGTTTATTTGTTAAAATACAAGGAGACTTGCATTTGGTTGTTCTTTTGTACGTGGATGATACGATAATAACAGGAAACAATGAAGATGAAGTTGCTATGCTTCAAGATGAGCTTTCCATAAGATTTAACACCAAAAAGTTGGGAGAGCTACACCATTTTCTTGGATTAGAGGTGACAAACATTAACAATGATATCTTTGTCACTCAACAAGGACAAAACATATTTTACTCATCTCTAGATAAGTACAAGGTTAAGGCGGGACGAAGGCTCACTTTTTGTAGATCCCAAGCCTTTTCGGGCTCTTGTTGGAAGTCTCCTGTATTTGACTATTACAAGGCCAGACATTGCCTTCTCGGTGGGATATGTAAGCAGATTTATGCAAAGGCCAAGAAAGCCTCACTTAGAAGCTGTAAAGAGGATTCTAAAGTATATCAATTCAACATCAGACATAGGATTTTTTTTTCTAGAAGAAGAAAGATTTGGTGTTAGCTGGTTATACGGATGCTGATTTTGGTGGTGATTTGGATGACCAAAGATCTACACCAGGCCATATTTTTCTCTGTGGTGGAACAAGTATTTCTTGGTGTATCAAGAAGCAAGACTCAGTTTCCTTGTCAACCACGGATGTAGAGTATAAAACATCTGCTCTTACTGCTCAGGAATGTGTATGCCCACAAAGACTTGGTGAAGACTTGCATCTACCTATATCAAAGACAATTGTGATATTTGGAGATAATCAAAGTGCATCAAGCTTGCAAATAATCCAGTATTCTATGCAAGAACTAAACACATTAAGGTGGAACATCACTTTATTCGGGAAAAGGTTCTTGATGGAACTATCAATACTTTAGAAGTGCAAAGTTAGGAGAATATTGCTGATATCTTCACCAAGTCACTTGCTAAAGCTTCGTTCGAGTTCTTCCGTGATAAACTTGGAGTAGTTTCAAAAAAATCACTCTAAGGGGGAGTGTAAGAAAAATAAAGTAAAGTTGATCTTTTGGAAAAATATAGATTTTTCTAGAATGTCCTAGTATAGTATACTTGATATTTATTTAGTAGACACATTTAGATGTTCTAGAATGTTATGGGAAGATAAAGTTATCTATTAGAGATATCTAGATATTCTAGAGTATTATGGGAAGATAAGGTTCATTAGATTTTTCTTGTACATGTTCTAGAATATTATATAGAACCATCCTTAGAGAAGTATAAAAAGGGGTAGTCTTAGGCATTTGTAAAGAAGCCAATTTCAAGAAAGTCTTTTTCAATAACAAAGTTGTCCTTTCAAAAATCTCTCTTCTCTTTTCAAGCTTCCTTTTCTTTAGTTGAATCCTCTAATCTTAGTTAATGATCTTGGGCTAGCTGTCACGACCCAAACCCGGTCGTGATGGCGCCCAACCATATAGCTAGGCAAGCCTGACCAATTATCACTCACGAACCCAACCTGATAACTCATTACCGACAATTTAAGGGAATTTAACAGTTTAAAAATAATAAGCCGATGTTTATAATAAAAATAATACGGAACAGACCGAAATATCCGACGAAACACTCCCAACAGAATCTAGGGTCACGAGTCTAGAGCCTCTAAAAAATAGAGTAACAAATATTCGAAAATACATAAGTCTAGAATGCGGAAATAAAACTGAATAAAAGGGAGAAGTCGGGTCCTGCGAACGTCAGGAAGCTACCTCGACAACTCTGATAAAACTCTGGAAGACAGTGACTGCTCAGCTAAGTCTCATGAACACCTGAATCTGCACACATGGTGCAGGGAGTAAAGTGAGTACTTCCAACTCAGTGGTAATATACATATATAA
>MU677431.1:10170-53280 GCA_026770625.1 Nicotiana glauca
ACTGTTACGATGCATTTCTACAAAAGTAAGCCTATCATCCACATTCGATGTACAATAATTGTCTCAAGAAATATTATACATGCTTGTTCTTCTTCGATGTTTGCACTCAATATATTTGGATCTAGAATTAATTATTTGTCTAAGATTTACCTTCTATATCTCTGATAATTAGTTTACAAAAGGGTTCAATGCTTTTTTGGTCTAACAACTATATACCTTTTTCGTGCTTATTCTTTTATGGTTTTTCTGTTAACAATTTGTAAAAAGTACTAAGTGATCTTTTATCAACAAAGTTGAAATATGTAAAATGCATTAAAGCAGCCCACAATCCCGAATAAAATGAAAAGAAGTAGCTAGACATTAATTTGGAGGGCATCGGGAAACGATGTTTCAATGATTTTTAGTATCGTCATCGTTCCTTTTTGTGGTTCTTTTCCAGAATTGCTGCAAGTTGTTCTAGTGCTAGATTTCTTTATTCTTGATTCGAGTGTTCTCCGGACCCTCATTTCCCTGATTTAATGTGAAATTAACAATAAATATGTACTTTTTTGTAGGTTCAATTTATCTTTTTATCTTTCATTTATGTGGGCAGATATATTTCTACAATTAGTTTTCTGTATGGGCCGAAATAATTCTTTACCACGTGTTAAAGTAATCTAATTATCAACAAAGGCGGTGATCGAAGAGTTAGAAAGGCTGAAGTCGAGGAGATGTCATCGAGGCCAAGATCGAGCGCCTTTGACAGAGTTATAACAATTAGTTTAAGATAGGACTTAAAAGATAATATTTTAATGGATATTCTCTATACTTGTACTATTAGGGTTTTTAGGAACATGTTCCCTATAAAAAGGAAAAAAAACACGATGAAAGGGGACATGTGATATTCATTTGTAAAATACACTTTGACTTTAGAGAGAAAGAATGAGATTCCATCAAGCATACAAACATCACATTTTCATTAAGATTCTTATCTATACTTTTCCACTAGATCCGAGAATAACTCAGATATTCAAAGGATCGTCCATCACTCATCATTGTTAGAAAGAATATTCGTTGATTCCATCTTTTCTTGGGTGAATCATCTATTGTATTAATTAAATATCATTTATTGTTATTCATTGATATTGACTGCTACATTATTGCCTTTGATTTCTGAAATATTGATTGTATGTTGTCGCTGTTATCAAAATATACCTATGTAACATTTATTGCACTTTTGAGAACTCCATCTTTAGGATATTATTCTTAGCTAAGATTAATCCTCATTTATATAAATTTAATAAGTTGAACAAAGATCTATAATTTTTGGTCAAACATTTTCATCCTCACCAAAGCAATATAATATCTCTCTCAATCACTCAAATCGGGGAAAAAAAACTTAGTATTTAATATTTATGATCGTTGTTTCAGCTAGAAAAGGCAAACCATGGCCTAATACGTACATAAATACTTGAAATAAAATGCAAGTGCCACCTAACGGTGTGAATATTATTCAGTATATATGAGAAAAATTTAAGAGAATTATGTACGGTCAAAATCGTGTGCCTCCGATTTATAGGCTCGAGTCTGGGTGAAATCGAGTTCGAGACCGGCTGACCTGACTTGAGCTTGAAGACAAAGTATGCCGCCCGGAGATAGGGGTGCGAGGAATATCGGGGCTAAGTGAGCCCGACCCCAAAATAGTACTATTATGGATTTGTACCAGAACGAGCTGAATTCCTACCATATCCCCAAAGTCATAGCGCAAATCCCGGAATAGGATTGTACAATGTCGTACTAGGCGGTTAGACAGTTGTATCAAGAATATTTTCAACTGTAAAAAGAAATATTCCTTATTTAGGGTTCCCCTATTATATAAAGGGGACCCTAATCATTTTTAATATCATCTGACCACTAAGAATATAATATGCTCTACCTTTTTCGCTTGCCTTCATCAGTATTGTCCTTTAGCTGTATTGTTCTCACTTTGCTTTTATACTTGTTCTTATTATACCAAGCCTACCTCGAGATCCATGTGCTCGAGGTCACTGCTGTTAAGTAACATTGGTTTGATTCACCTTTCTCTTTTATTTTTACTTCGTATTTCTTGATTATCAATTGGTATAGAATTAAATCACGTATCTTTAAATCCACAAATCAAATTTAATTGTTACTCATATTTTTCGAGGTAAACAGTTTGGCGCCCACCGTGGGGCCAAAGATAATAGTGATTATTTCTTTACTGATTTTCATTATACACGTTATCTTTACACTTTTTCTTGTCAAGATTTTTTTGTCTCGAGCTTAAACATGTCTAGCACACAAAATACACTTGTTCATGATAATGAGGGTCTTGGAGAAAACAACAATATAGGGGTCGGTGTACCACCGGTAAACCCTAGGGAAGTGCCAAACATGGAACCAGTTGATGATGGTTCTGATATTGCTGTAAACACCAACTTAGGCACAAAACCGAAGGGATTGTACGCGGGGACGCTCGACTAGGGGACCATCGAACACCGGGAGTAGGAGATGGGGGAGTAAGCCTCCAAGTGATATTTGAGATGTTGTAGCTGAACATGAAAATAATTGATACGATAAACCAACGTCCAAAGGGCGAAATGGAAACAACTCGGGGACTGACCCTACTATTATGAAAATGCTCGAAGAGCTCACCAAAAAGATCGAGTCCGAAGAAAAGAAAATTGAGGATAACGATAAGAAGGTGGATACTTATAACTCCCGTGTAGACCAAATACCATGGGCACCCCCAGTTTTGAAAGGTCTAGATGCCAAGAAGTTCATACAAACACCATTCCCTCAGAGCGCGGCTCCGATGCCTATCGCTAAGAAATTTCTTATGCCCGATATACCCAAGTATAACGGAACAACTGACCCCAACGAGCATATCACTTCGTACACTTGCGGCATCAAAGGAAATGATTAGAATGATGATGAAGTCAAGTCAGTGTTGTTGAAAAAGTTTGGGGAAACCCTCTCAAAAGGTGCAAGGATTTGGTATCACAACTTAGCTACTAACTAAAATTGATTCATTTTCTATGTTAGCAGATGCCTTCGTTAAAGCCCACGTCGGGGCCATAAAGGTGGCCACGAGAAAGTCAGATGTCTTCAAAATAAAACAAAGGAACAACGAGATGTTAAGGGAGTTCGTGTCCAGGTTTCAAATGGAAAGAACGGAAGTGCCACCGATTTCAGATGACTAGGCAGTACAAGACTTTATTCTGGGTTTGAACGAGCGAAGCTCGATTTATTCTCGACAACTAGAGCAGAACTTGATCGAGTATTAACTTGTGACGTGGTCAGATGTGCACAACCGTTACCAGTCAAAGACCAGGTTTGAGGACGACCAAGTAGAAGCCCCTTTGGGTTTAGTTCATCCTAACAGGTTTGTGGCCAAGCCCCCGAGGGATACGAACAGGGAATCGAGATCAAACAGGGAAAGGTATCAAACATATATCGATCGAAGGAACAACGGTTCAGGTTGAAACACTCCTCGAAACGATCGAAGAAATGATCGGGGTCAAAGTTCTCGGGGACTCATAAATGTAAATTGATTCAATAAGAATACCGATCCTGCAGAGGCTCCTTGGTTATTACAGTACAACTTTAGAATGGATGCATCGGGTATTGTGTCGGCTATTGGAAAAATTAAAGACATTAAGTGGCCCAGGCCTATAGAAACCGATCCTTCTCAAAGAAACTCAACGCAGCTGAGGGAAGAGATGGCTCGGCTGTTCAACGAAGGCCATCTTCGAGAATTTCTAAGTGATTAGGCTAAGAATCACTTCGGGGAGAGAGACGCAAGGAAAAATGAGCAAGAAGAACCACAACATGTAATTCACATGATCATTGGCGGAGTCTATGTCCCTCAATGACCTATATTCAAGCGCACCAAAGTATCAATCCACGAGAGAAACGGAGTTGGAGCTATGTGCCCAAGGACGTCCTGTCATTCTATGACGAGAAAGTAGAAGACATATCTCAGCCTCACAACGACACCCAGGTAATCTCTATCCTTTTAAATAAAACTCAAGTTAAACATATTTTAGTGGATCTAGGTAGCTCAGCAAACATAATAGATCGAGGGTCGTGGAATAACTCGGGCTGCAAGATCATATCTTACATGCATCCCAGGTGCTGAGTGGCTTGAACATGGCAAGCGAAACAACAGAGGGAGAGATTATCTTGCCAGTAAATGTAGCTGGGACATACAAGACACCAGGTTCCATGTCATCGAAGGTGAAATGTGGTATAACGCACTCCTCGGGAGACCATGGATACACAACATGAGGGCAGTGCCCTGAACTCTTCACTAGTTGATAAAATTCTCAACAGAGGAAGGAGTGAAAACAGTCCATGAGGAGCAGCATGCTGCAAAAGAGATGTTTGAAATCGAGGAAGTGACGGTGATACTAGAACCCTTGGCTTCAAAGAAATTGAGCTTCAAAGGTTAGCAGGTGGCTAAATAGCAACCACAGCTCACGGCCTCGACGGAATCGGAACAACAGGTAATTAAAAACGAATAGAAGTCCGGTGCTACCAAGTCAACCACCCGAGAGAAAGGTACACCTGGGAATGTGATTAACCCCCGAACTCAGGAAAAATCTTATTTAGTTTCTTGTTAATAATGTGGATTGCTTTGCTTGGTCCCATTTCGATATAACATGGATTCCACCGGAAACCACCATACATCAGTTTAGCACTGATCCCAAGTTCAAACTAATAAAGCAGAAAAAGGAGGCCTCAGCCCAAGAAGCTACGCACCAACGTCTAGTTGACAGGATGTCCGAAGAACAAACAGGTAAAACAATGAAAGCCTATATTGATGATATGATCGGTAAAGTCCCTACGCACAGAGGACCATTTTAATTTATTTGCACAAAATATTCAAAATTTTGAGGCAATGTGACATCAAGCTTAACCCCCGGAAATGTACCTTCAAAGCTGTCTTAGGGCTTGAAGTCATCCCCGACAAGTTCAAGGCTTTCGAAGAATTAACGATCATGGACAACAGGAGAATACCGTAGTCCTCGGAGTTGTTGGTAAAGGATCTTACAAACTCGGCATGATGGAAGATCTCGAAAGCACGCGATCTCGAAGACACACTTTTTACATGATGGCCTTATGTTTTAAAGCATATGTTGCACTCTTTTTCCCTTAGCTCGGGTTTTGTCCCAAATGGGTTTTACCGGCAAGGTTTTTAATAAGGAAACAATTATGTTCTACCTAAGGAGAACTTAACAATATCCAAGTGTTCTTTTCAATCAACCTCGAATATTGGGGGGCATCACCCTCAGAGATTGTATTTTCAAGGAAAACACTTCATGCCTTAGAGGGCCTCGATAAGAAAATGTTTAAATGGGCCAAACGTTCAGATGAACCGTGTCCATAAAGAATAGTCAAGCCCCGACGGTAGAACATGTACGCATGTATCAAGTTACTCGAAGAAGCATTCTGTTTATATCAAAAACACTTTGTGTCTCAAAGAAGTCTACTATTATACGAGCTCTACACTTATAATCCTACGAGAAATAGCTCAAGAGCCAAAGCATAAAAGCACCCCCAAATACTCGGGGACTGTCACTGACAGCCAATACACCCGAGTCACCAAAAACTCGTACGCATAAGGCCTCAAAGAGGTATCCCCTCGAAACAAAGGCCAAGGCCAATATACTCGGGGACTAACATTTTGAACAAGTTCGCAAAGTTATCGAGAAACAAGTCCCAGCAACATTCCTGAAGGCTACGGACATACTAAAGACTACGGTTATGTAAAAAGCTACGACGTAAATAATGCGGCTCGACTTCCGCTATAAATCAAAGGCCTTTAAACACTTTGTGAAAACCAGTTAAGTCAGGATACCCTCGGCAAAAGCAAAATATAATGGGGTTTAATAAATTCAGCCCCCGAATAATTTAACGGTCTTCGACAAATCCAGCCCTCGAACAATTTAATGACCTTCGATAATATCAGCCTTCGATAAAACCCCAAAACGTATTCAATTATCAGTACACAAATGAGGTCCCGATATGTCGAACCGTTGAAAAACCCAACGGGTACAAAAAATACATGCTAAGGCATAATTAAATTTTCACTAAGTCTTTTTAGCCGAAATGAGTGAAAAATTATATAGCCATTCTAGAGTCCGAATTGGCCCAAATTAAAGATCCTAAGGACCAACTTAAAGAGCCTAAGGGGCGATATATAAGAGCCTTAGGGCCAACTTCGAAAGGCTTAAGGGCCAAAAACATCTCGTTCGAGACTCCGTTCTCACTCGACTCGGACTCAAGAGTCACGATACCCCAAGCTCACATTGGATGGATTTAAACTTAGCTCGAGGAGTATTATATCTATCGATAAAGATCTAAGGGTTTACTATATCCTGAGCTCAAACCAATTCTCGGACCAATCATTCAAGTTATATAAACGAAGTATTCCATAAATAAAGACAATGTGAAATATAGCACAAGTCAAAGATGAGATAAAAAGTTCCCCTTCTAATTCCAAAAGATGATTATAGAAGATATTTACACAAGGGATAGTTGCGTAAAAACAAAATAAGAAAACCAAAAACTACGTCGGGGTCATATCTTCAGGAGCCGCATCTTCGAGAGACTCACTCTCGAGGACTTTATCTTTGTCTCCTCCACTCTCTGAGCCACTAGCTAAATCATCCTCATCACAAAGCAGAGTGCCAACATCTTCTTCCAAAATCTTTGCCCTTTCAATATCGGCTGAGAGATCGAAGCCGCGAGCATGTACTTCCTCGAGGGTTACCCTCCGGGATTGTCGCCTAGCGTGGTCCAGTGCACTTGATAACTTAACTTCTGCCAAAGAAGAGATCTCATTTGCCCCAGCATTAGTTACTTCACTATCTGCTCAGTACGAAGACATAATTGCCTCAGCGTTAGATTTGGCCTTGGCCAGCTTAGCAGCAGATCTAGCTTTAAGCTCCTCGATTTCGCGGCCTGAAGCTAGGTTCTCCTCCTTCACACTTAGAAACAGGCGTTTGAGTGAATCCAACTGCTCTTGGAGAGTTTATTTCTCAGAGATAAGATTGTCCATACCTTGCCTCCACCTCAAGGTCTCGTCCTCCTTCATCTTAAGCTCCTCCCGAAGCTGCATCAAAAATTCGCCCTTCTGATAAAAATGCAAAACTAAAAGTATTAGTCGTCAAAACAAACAAGTACATAATAGACCCTCAAAGGCTATATTACCTTTTCGACAAACTCGGCCCGATCTTGGCAAGCCTTGATCAATTAAACTCGTAGATTGTCGATCTCCCCCTCTTTCTTAACATAAAGGGTTTTAAGGTTGTCCCTCTCTTCCTAGATCTTCTGTCATGATCCAAAATCCATAGAGGGTCGTGGTGGCGCCGGGCACCACTGTCAGGCAAGCCAACAAATTACTTAATCAAATTCTTGTTTTAATACTTTTGAAATCTAGGCTTTTCCTCCTATTTTTCATATTTAAAAAGATAATTGCTTTAATTCAAATTAAATAATAAGAAATTTGTACAAAATAGTTAAAAACCATCCCAGAACCCGGTGTCACAAGTGCATGAGCAATTTCTAAGAAAAAAAATAAACTACAGTTAATGTCCGGAACACAATATTGGACAGAAAAATAAATACAAATAATTGAAAGAGACTCTGCTGACTACGGGTCGCCTCGAGAAGTGCAGCTCACCTAAGTCTCTGTATCCACCATGCTGCTATGCTTGGTAGGCCACTAGAGTTAAATATACCTATGCAGCAAAAATACACAAAAGTGTAGCACGAGTACGAAAACAACGTGTACTCAATGAGTATCCCGTCTAATCTCGAAGTAGTAGAGACGAGAAGGTCAATTTTGACACTTACTAGTTGTCCAATAATAATATGGTGAAGATGTGAGGATAACATGGATTTATCTAGCAATTATAACTCATAGAGCAAGAAAACAGGTAACACCTTCTCAAATAATAAGGAAATTCCAAGATTTAATTTTCGTTATCTTTATAATTTTATAGCGGGCCATAAAAAAGCAATATCAACTTCGATAAGTTTCAGGATAAGCAATGCAAGCATGCACATATTATGCCGAGGCGACGACCCAATCTACCAGAAATAAACTGTGCACTTGCCGAGGGTCGATGGCGCGCATATAGATGCATCTAATTAATCTACCAAGGCGTTTGGCCCATTCCAAAATTATACACACACGGGCGATCAATCAAGTAGTCAACAAGGAACAATTATCCATAGAAAAGCCAATTCTGTTTTAAAAATTTTTGAAACGAAGTTTAATCTTTTGTGGAAATTCATTTACTAACTCGAGGTGATTTAATCAATTCAAATATCGATCAATTTACAATTAACCCAAGTATAGCATATTTTGGGTCCTAGACTACCCAGACAATAGCATAAAATTAGCTACGCACAGACTCTAATCACCTCGTGCGTACGTAGCCCCCACAAATAGGAGCACCTAACTAATTAACTCACCTATGGGGACAATTCGCTCTTACAAGGTTAGAAAGGAGACTCACCTAGCTCCGAAGATCCATAACCGGCATTCCACGCCTTTCTGAAGACTCTAATTGATGCACCACACTCCAAGTCTCTAATTAACGATTATGCAAATCCATTAATATATACTCAATTATTCATTACAATCTAATTTATAGAAATTCCTAACCCCGATGGAAAGGTTGACAAAAATGCCCTCGGGCCCACATGCCGAGATTGCGAAATTTCTCGAAGATAAAGTTTGCCCATGAACTCACGAACTCAAATATATGATTTCATCTTAATTTCATCCCCAAAATCATGGTCAAATACCGAGAATACTAATTTTCTAGGTTTTTCCTCAAACCCCAAGTTTTCTACAATTTCCATGTCTAAATCCGCATATAAACCTTGTATTTAACTCAAAACTAGCATAAATTACTTACCTCATGATGAATGACGGAACCCCCCTCTTCAAAAGCTCCAAAAATCGCCCAAGCCAAGAAAAAATGGGTGAAATGAATCCAAATCCCAATTTTTAAACATTCTGCCCACCCCAGGCCCGCCCTTCTTCGCGTTCACGATCTCCCGCTCGCGTTCGCGTTCGCAAAGGCCAGTCACCCATCCCTCTACATTCGCGTACAAGCCCTGGTGTTCGCGCATGCCGAAGACCCCAGGCCCAGCTTTCTTTTCTACGCATTTGCGATCTCTCCCCGCGTTCGCGTAGCAGCTCGATCCAACCCTTCGCGTTCGCGAA
The DNA here is from genome assembly GCA_026770625.1 of Nicotiana glauca. NCBI lineage: Eukaryota > Viridiplantae > Streptophyta > Magnoliopsida > Solanales > Solanaceae > Nicotiana > Nicotiana glauca. The sequence continues at coordinate 19,418 of MU677431.1, forward strand.
GGCCAAAACCAGAAGTCTCTCATTTTCCTCTTCGCGTTCGCGAGACTTGCTTCGCGTTCGCGAAGAGGGAAACCAGATACCAGCAACCAGCAATAACTTTTTATCCAAATTCGATCCGAAAACATCCCGAAACACACCCGAGGCCCTCGAAACCTCAACCAAACCTACCAACAAATCCAAAAACACATTACGGACATGCTCGAGGCCCCAAATCACATCAATCAACACTAAAATCATGAATCGACCTCCAATCCAACCTTAATGAACTTTAAATTTTAAAACTTCTATTTTCGATGTTTAAACCTATCAAATCACGTCATATTCGACATTACAGACCTACTCCAACTCTTGGAATCGAATTCCAACCCCGATATAAAAAATTCCACTTCCGGTCAAACTTCTCAAAAACATTCAAATTTTTATCTTTAGCCAAATGATTCCAAAATGACCTACGGACCTCCGAATTCACTTCCGATCACACTCCCAAATCCAGAATCACCATACGGAGCTAGTCACAGACTCGGAATCCCAAATGGACATCGATAACACTGAAATGCACTTCAAGCCAAACTTATAAAATTTCTTCTAAAATGCTAACTTCCACAATAGGTGCCAAAATATTCCCGGGTCTTCCAAAAGCCGATCTGGACATATGCCCAAGTCCGAAATCATTATAAGAACCTGCTGGAACCTTCAGATCCCGATTCTGAGGTCGTTTACTCAAATATCCAATCCTAGTTAATTCTTTTGACTTTAAGCTTCCGAAATGAGAATTCTCTTTCCAAATCAACTCTAAACTTCCCGAAACTTAATTCCGACCACGCGTACAAGTAATAATACCTGAAATTAAGCTGCTCATGGCCTCAGACTACTGAACGACATGCTAGAGCTCAAAACGACAGTTTGGATCGTTACATTCTCTCCCACTTAAACATACATTCGTCCTCGAATGTGATGAGAACTATACTGGAGTAGTCTGAAATCACTGTTTAACTTCTCATGCATCTTCCCGTGCTGCCATAACTCAGTTGAGCACATTAGCTCGATCAATTATGAAGATATTCCCTTTTATTCAAGCAAATATGCCTTAGAGCCAAATTCCAATATCCGGAATTCTATGCCAGACCTGCTTCCAACATACGATCACCATATCAATAACTACACGCAACACCAAAACATGACTGCGTACTTTAGCTGAATTCACACATTTCACCATTTTACTCATAGGACCACGATAACATTCTCTGATCAATTAGTCAAAATTCCATGACTCTGATGCTCCCATTGCACCTCATGACCTACATAAGTCTTGCTCTAACTCTGCCAATACCGCTATGACGGAAAAGACGCGTAGAGATCCATAACCAACTGCCAAATCAGCAATTCATTGGATCTATACTCCTGACAGGAGCCATCACCTCATTCTGAACTAAATAATGGTCTTTGCTCCTTAACATACTTCATATAATCCGACTTCACTATTCCTAGATCCAATAACCTCATCTCAATTAGTATGAACTTCTCAGGCAATAAGCCACCTCAGATATAATTAGAAGTCTCATATGATGCCCCAATGTGCCAATAGGCCACCAATTCGAACGTGATACGAAAGGAAAACGAACTCTGGAAGGAATTACCTAACTCACGCACTAATACAGACTTTCCTTATAAAATAGGAAGCAAGACATACAAAAATAGCATATAGAAGATTATACTCAACATTACATTGTTGCGGCGCGCAACCCGATCCAAATAATATACCCATGGCGGCGTGCCACCCGATCCACACATAGATCTCACATAAGGAGATGCACATCAAGGTAGATTGCTCATTACAAAAAAATACTGAATGTCAGTCATAAACACACTAAGTTCATAATAACTTCCCCGAGTGAACATATAGCGCTATAAGCTACAAAACTCAAGCACAACTGAGGTGCGATATACAATCTGAATCTCAATAGTCAATTTGCTCATATAACATCATTTTTTTTATGCGGATCCTCAACACATAAGTATTTCTCAAGCCGTCCCACAACCCACACGGCGCAATGCATCATTACATGAAATAGCTGACAATGAAATAATACCCCAACTCCCTTCCACAGGGAGCGTATTGCTGAGATGAACACATTTGGACTGATATAAAGCCCATGTTCACATTTAAATCACTCCACTGATCTCAAATCGATTTCTGATATCACCAACTAGGATAATAACCTTTCAAAGTTCCATAATAACTACACTTTTTACATAACACTTAAGAACAACCCTCATAACTGGAGCGAACCCCTACAGTCCATAACCCAATAAACAGGGTGCTCTACAGGCATAAATTCTTAAATTAATGATATTACCACAATTCTCATACTTGGTTTAAATCTTTCATCAATCAAGTGACTACTTGTCACACTCATACAATCTTCCTGTGGGACATGCTCTCACAACCTCTTGAAATAAATAACGGGTCCGCACATCCAAACCACCGACCGCACTAACGCTGAAAAGCAATTAAGAATCCTTAACCAGGATGTCAAAACTCCTTTACTGCTCATCCGAGCTCGTGACATCCTTGTCAGCACCGAACTGCAACCTTGATTCTCACTTCAAATTCTATACCACTCACTGCACCCAATGTGCCAATAAAAGCTTTTCACTGGACTCACTTCAGGAGAACCATAGCAACACACAGGTGAATTCTCATAACCGTAGTATAGGCAAACATCTAAGTAGTGGTCTAAGCCACCATAGCCCCTCTGGGATCCGCCTACACATAACAGGCCATAATAGAAGAATGCTTCTGAACAACATCAATTACGGCAGCCGACAGGCCTCATACGTACCGCCACAAATCACATGCATAACTTGATCACGTTGAAGGGACCGATCTCTACCACCAATACGCCAATTCAATTGTGGCTAACCAATCTACTTCCTTCCAATTTATCCTTGACTGCCTTAGAAATAATAATAACTCCATTAAACACCTAACACATTCCACTCGCACTTACCCCGAGTGACCTGGAACCACGAAACCATGTTATCTCAAATCCCATGAACCATTTCATACCTTCCTTGTGCGCACATTCGCACCCTCAATTGATATGCTCATTCTGCTAATCCCTCTGCAAATCCAAAGTCCTTTCTCATCTTTATCTCAAGTGCTACACTGCAAGTAAAAATATCATAGAACATTCTGGGCCTCCACTCATAAGCTGCTGCAAAAGCTTGATTCTTAACTGTACTTACATGCTCGAAATCATTAGGCACCAACATTTGCCTCTTTTTGAATCCATTAGGACCATTGCTGAGAGCTACCCGCTCTGACTTAGTCCCGAATATAATCAACTCCATGAATACCCTCTCGACGGAGCACCCGATAGAATCACTTCCCAAGTCTGAACATGAGCCAATAATGTCAACCGTAGCACACCTTTAACAATTCCTTTTCTCAATTACCACTTATGGTCTTTTCTCGTAGCTGAGATAACCCCTAAATATGCTAATAACCAGAAACTTCGCAAGTACACTACAACATTTTAGGCCTTTAACTACCTTTGAAAAGTGTAGCCTAAACTATTAAAAAGTATGGCATTTGATTAAAGGCCACACTTTTCGACTTTAGGCAACGCTTTTCTGGGGGTGGCCTAAACTAGCGTAACCTTTTCCTTAAGACCACGCTTTTTAAGTGTTGCTTTGAAAATCACGCTTCAAAAGCATGGCCTATATGATATAAAGGCCACACTTTTTTTACCTCATTGGCAACGATTTTCATTTTCTAATGCTACGTATTTGAGGCGTGGTTTTTGTTGTCTTATAGGCTACACTTTTTAAGTGTGGCAATTTTGTTTAGCTGTAATAATTTTTTTTAAATATTTATAAAGGTACAATTTGTGATTTATTAGTTAAACTTTTTAGATCCTATAATCATATTTATTTCAAGCATAGACAATATTATCCCATTCTGATTATCTCAAGCACTAAATTAGCTAATAAATCACTAAAAATAATAATTCATGTGCATGCATTTGCAATAAATATTGAAAAACAAATATTTCTTGTATTACACCTACTAATAAAGTGATATTTCAAAATATGCACTGGCAATAAACTGTAAAAAGTGGAATATATTCAAAGATCACAATTATTCAAAAAGTCTTCAATAGTCACTTTAATAAATCAAATTGACTTATGGTCACCATATCAAATTACATCACCCCGCATTATCCTACACATTCAAAATAAAATTAAAATTAAAAATAATCTATAGTATGTATTCATAAAGAAACATAAATATACAAGGCCATGGATTGAAAGAACTTGACTAACTAGCATAAGCTTCCATTGGTTCTATTACAATTGAACAGATAGAGCACAACTTTTGCAACACTTGGATCGTATCACTAATGATCAATAATTAGCCCTTTAACATCAGTTATATGCTCCAAATGTGAAAGGAAAAGAAGATACTTTCATTCAATTGTATTTTGTATTATCATAAGCACTTCCTTTGGTGCTTGTGTGAAAAATATATATCAGAAAGCTGAAGGAAGAAAAGAAAGATGCTTTTCTATATCAGTAATTCATGTCCATTACGAAAAGAAAAATATATTGTTCTTAAATTACATGATGGGTTACCTCTTCATTTTTCCCAATTCGACTTGACCACTTTACCATGTCAACGTTAGTTGATAGTAATACTACTCTATGTTCTTTTAGCGTATCTTTCCTTAGCTACTCATTATTTCAGCATTTAAAACTATATTATAGACTCTCCTTTCTTATAAGGATATACTATAGATACTTCTCTATAGAATTCTAAACAATTAGTGTCCAATCCTTTATGCAAATAAGAAAAATAATTAAATTTGGCATTGTACTATCTAAAATAGACCTAAAAGGAATGTAATCTGTCATTGTAACTCCAAAAAATAACTTGAAATAAAAAAATACTTTTTGAAGAGTCAGACATAAGTTGAACCAGAGGAATGTGGAAGAATTTGGCCACACATAACCCGTGCACTACTCACATCGACCGAAGAAGGTAGGTTAGATTAGACATACCATGTTATATCCTATTGTCAAGATGTTTCCTAAAAAGTGAAGACAAAAAAGGCAGTACATAATATCTATTTAGGTGTACAAGGAGAAAAGTATTACAGAGGTAAAGACCAAAATACAGTATAATTAATCTTAATCTACATATAAATATAGATCACTATGACAGACTTTCTATGTGAGTTCAAAAGATTGGATTGCAGTTTCAAGGATAGAATCAAACAATTGTCTAACTATATATGTCTTACAATTTTTTTCTTTTTCCATCATTGTAATGAATAACAAAACATTTCACATAAACTATAAATTTGTGCACAAAAGATATTACTAAGCAGCTCTTATGCACAAAAGATACTTCTGGTCACACTCGTAACCCCGAAATCACCTAACGGAGTTAACAGGACCATCGAATTTCCATTCCGAAGCCGTCTTCATACTGTTCCGACTGCGGTCCTCTTTGCAACACTTAAACTCTCATTTAGGGACTAAGTGTCCCAAAACTCTCCGAAACTCAACACCGAACGTCCCGGCAAACCAAAATAGTATAAATTAACTTGGAGAAAATAGTAAATACGGGATCGGGCATAAATTCTAAAAATAACCGGCCGGGTCGTTACAAATTAGAAATGAAGTTCATAAACAAAAAAGTGTAGTCTCTTTTATTATAAGTTTATAAACTTCTAGTAAGATCATTATGTTAACTATAACCATATAACAATAACAACATGGCTTCTATAGATATAGTGCACAACATTACCTTTTTTAAAGATGGAGCACCCAAAGTTTGAATGCCCTAGTGGATTATATATTTACTATCAACTATTCCCCCTATAACAATTTCAAGTTCCATATAAGAGTTAGATATACATTAAGTTTTCTCCACCGGAAAAGATATTTGAACTGTTGGAGGTAGCTTAGTTGTCAATTTTTTTTCCCATATTATTAAGGTCAAAACGCTATATGCTTCTAATTTTCTACCAAATGTTGCACGAAATAGCTTGTTGAACTAAAGCTCGCTTCAGATTAATGAAGATTTTTTATGAAATTCTTTATTTAAGGCAGAAACCATCAGATTCCTATGGATACGTACATTTAGTTTTCTATTTAGAGGTCCAAACTATTTTGTAAGGTCATATAAAGTTATCATATTACATCAAAATTCTATAGTATCTAAGATATAGAACTTTCAATTCTTGCAATAAAAATTATAAATAAATGACAAATTGACAAAGAAACGGATAATATAACAAGAACAAAAAGGGCATTCCCTTAAGAAGAAAAAGAATTCCACGGTATTGAAATTGCAAATCCACTAAACTGAAAGGATGTTTCAGAGAGATCTTAGCTAGAAGTTTTTGGGAGACGAGATCAGCCCTAAGTACATCGAAATCCCCAAAATAGCGTGCCGATGGAATTGATCTGAAAGCTTCTAGATAGAATAAATTCGAAAACTTGCCTATGAAACAAATGGCACATAACACAAGCCAACGAAGACATAATAGAACAAATTCATACGACCAGAGAGAGTTTCAAGAAGAGACAACCCAGATTGACATTCTGATTGAATCGATTTCTCCCTGATGGAATTAGAACTTTATTTTTTTTAATTTTTAAGTAACCAGAAGAAAGAAAAAGAGCAACATGGATGTTTGCCTCTTGCTATTTTTCCCCAATAAATCCACTCCTACTAGACTATTGTCGGGTAAAGTGTATTTTAAAAAAATTGGTGGAGATATTTTTGGGGGAAAGTAAAGCGGAAACTTTTAGGAAAAATTTTTGGGCACGCTCAATCAATGTTGTATTTAAAAATATTAAAAGGAACACATGTGAAGTGTTGCCTAACATCCTAATAAGCATTGCCAAATATAAATGATATGCCATCTCTTAAAACGCGTGCTCTTTATAGTTAAAGATAATATTTTATAAGTGTTGCCTAAAAGATGTGGCCAAAAGCTATTACTAAAGGCCACCCTTACAAAAGCGTTGCCATAGATATTTTTGGAAAAGCTTATCAAGCGTGGTCTAAAATACGTGTGGCCTTAGGCCAAATTTGTTGTAGTGGTAGTTAACCATGCAACCCAATTATAGGCGGTGGGACCCTCCCACTTAGCTTGAAGCCATTATTACATAACTCTGGAACTCACCGGGATTCCTTATATCTTATTGACATAACCTTGCGCAATCAACCGCCAAAATTCTCGGAATCATTCAGTAAACACCCCCTTTTTATACTCTGAATCATCAATCATATTCGCACGACCGATCTCTTCACTGTATAACCAATAGAATTCTTCACAGAAGCCTCACCAACCACGCGACCGCTAACCTGCTCACAGGAATAACCCACCTGTAGAAATCACTCCCCGTCATCTTCCAACGCTGCTGCACGGAGTACAATTACTACGACATTAATAACCCATCCTGAGTCCGAGCTCACTCTCCAGCTGCACAAGTCCGTTCACCCTTCGTGGACATCAATTAAATGTGCGGCAACATTCTTCCAATTCAGAGTTATGTTGTATCCTTATTCATTCAAGAAGCTCCTTCCCGTTATGTCAAATCTCCTGCCACATAATAGCCCATACTCTTAATTAAATCCGTAGACCCCAATCACCAATCACTAATATTCTCAAATCGCTCCAAACTCTCCTTAAGATATGTGGTCATCTCACTACAAAGCCCATATGCAACTCCACCAGTCTCCCACTTTGGCAGAACTCATCCCCTTAATCGACTACTTGGCCTTTGGCCTCTTATACTCGGCCTCCTAGAAATTTTATCTACCGCCTAACACTTACCATATGTCTTTCCTCATACTTTGCTGCTCAGCCGCTACCTTAAATAAAATCTATCTTTATGGCACTTGCACGCACAATTGCTGCTAACTTTAAACCTTTCTGAAGGTCATCTTTCTCAAACCGTCAACATTAGAAATACTGATTGAATCCTAAACCATCGCACCCTGCGATATCTGATAGTTGTATCTCCAATACTATTTTACAACATCTTGCCCCCAAAGGCGAATTGTAAAAGATTATAACAACAACAAACTTAGTATGTTCAATTAGGACAACGACACCCCATCATAGAAGAAAGCTCCACCGCGCTTGCAAATACCAAGTTTCATTACTTCCACCAGCCCACATCTAGTCAACCTTAGTCCGATTGATGCATTTCTGTCACAAATGTAAGCCTATCATCCACATTTGATGTACAATAATTATCTCAAGAAATATTATACATGTTTGTTCTTCTTCGATGTTTGCACTCAATATATTTGGATCTAGAATTAATTATGTTTGTCTAAGATTTACCTTCTATATCTCTAATAATTAGTTTAACAAAAGAGTTCAATGCTTTTTTGGTCTAACAACTATCTACCTTTTTCGTGCTTATTCATATATGGTTTTTCCGTTAACAATTTGTAAAAAGTACTAAGTGATCTTTTATCAACAAATTTGAAATATGTAAAATGCATTGAATCAGCCCACAATCCCAAATAAAATGAAAAGAAGGAGCAAGACATTAATTTGGAGGGCATCGGGAAACGATGTTTCAATGATTTTTAGTATCGTTATCGTTCCTTTTTGTGGTTCTTTTCTAGAATATACTTTATTGCTACAAATTTTTCTAGTGCTAGATTTCTTTATTCTTGATTCGGGAGTACTCCAGACCCTCATTTTCCTGATTTAATGTGCAAATAACCATAAATATGTACCTTTTTGTAGGTTAAATTTATCTTTTTATCTTTCATTTATGTGGGCAGATGTATTTCTACAATTAGTTTTTTGTATGGGTCAAAATCATTCTTTACCACGTGTCGAAGTAATCTAATTATCAACAAAAGCGGTGGTCAAAGAGTTAGAAAGGCTGAAGTCGAGGAGATGTCATCGAGACCAAGATCGAGCGCCTTTGACAGAGTTATAACAATTAGTTTTAAGGTAGGACTTAAAAGATAATATTCTAATGGATATTCTTTATACTTGTACTATTAGGGTTTCTAGGAACATGTTCCCTATAAAAAGGAAAAAAAACACAAAAAAACAGGATATGTGATATTCATGTGTAAAAGTGCACTTTGACTTTAGAGAGAAAGAATGAGATTCCAGCAAGAATACAAACATCACATTTTCATTAAGATTCTTATCTATACTTTTTCACTAGATCCGAGAATAACTCAGATATTCAAAGGATCGTCCGTCACTCATCATTGTCAGAAAGAATATTCGTTGATTACATATTTTCTTGGGTGAATCATCTATTGTATTTAATTAAATATCATTTATTGTTATTCATTGATATTGAGTGCTACATTATTGCCTTTGATTTCTGAAATATTGATCGTATGCTGTCGCCATTATCAAAATATACCTATGTAACATTTATTGCACTTTTGAGAACTCCAACTTTAGGATATTATTCTTAGCTAAGATTAATCGTCATTTATATAAATTTAATAAGTTGAACAAGGATCTATATTTTTGGTCAAACATTTTCATCCTCACCAAAGCAATATAATATCTCTCTCAAGCACTCAAATCGGGAAAAAAAGACTTAGTATTAAACATTTATGATCGTTGTTTCAGCAAGAAAAGGCAAACCATGGCCTAATACGTACATAAATACTTGAAATGCAATGCAAGTGTCACCTAACGGTGTGAATATTATTCAGTATATATGAGAAAAATTTAAGAGAATTATTGTATACCTCCGATTAATAGGCTTGAGTCCGGGTGAAATCGCTAACCTGACTTGAGCTTGAAGACAAAGTGTGACGCCCCGAGATAGGGGTGCGAGGAATACCGGGGCTAAGTGAGCCCGACCGCAAAATAGTATCGTTATGGATTTATACCTGAACGAGCTAAATTCCTACCACATCTCCAAAGTCATGGCGCAAATCCCGGAATAGGATTGTACAATGCCATACTAGGCAGTTAGACCGTTGTATCAAGAATATTCCCTACTGTAAATAGAAATATTTTTTACTTAGGATCCCCCTATTATATAAAGGGGACCCTAATTATTTATAATATCATCTGACCACTAAGAATATAATATGCTCTACCTTTTTCGCTTGCTTTCATCAGTATTGTCCTTTAGTTGTATTGTTCTCACTTTGCTTTTATACTTATTCTTATTATACCAAGCCTACCTCGAGATCCATGTGCTCGAGGTCACTGCTGTTAATAACATTGGTTTGATTCACCTTCTTTTTTATTTTTACTTCGTATTTCTTGATTATTAATTGGTATTGAATTAAATCACGTATCTTTAAATCCACAAATAAAATTTAATTATTACTCATATTTTTCGAGGTAAACAGTTTGGTGCCCACCGTGGGGCAAAAGATAATAGTGATTATTTCTTTACTGATTCTCGTTATACACGTTATCTTTACACTTTTTCTTGTCAAGATATTTTTATTCTCAAGCTTAAACATGTCTAGCACACAAAACACACTTGTTCTTGATAATGAGGGTCTTGGAGAAAATAACAATATAGGGGTCGGTGTACCACCGGTAAACCCTAGGAAAGTGCCAAACATGGAACCAGTTGATGCTGATTTTCATATTGCTATAAACACCAACTTAGGGACAAAACCCGAAGAGAGTGTACGCGGGGACGCTCGACTAGGGTACCACAGAACACCGGGAGTAGAAGATGGGGGAGTAAGCCTCCAAGTGATATTTGAGATGTTGTAGGCTCAGAAAATCGCCATCTCTCAACTTCAATGTCAAAATAAGACTCCGAGTGTAGCTGAACATGAAAATTATTGATGTGATGAACCAACGCCCAAAGGGCCAAATGGAAACAACTCAGGGACTGACCCTACTATTATGAAAATGATCGAAGAGCTCACTAAAAAGATCGAGTCCGGAGAAAAGAAAATTGAGGATAACCATAAGAAGGTGGAGACTAATAACTCCCGTGTATACCAAATACTAAGGGCACCTCCAGTTTTGAAAGGTCTAGATGCCAAGAAGTTCATACAAACACCATTCCCTCAGAGTGCAGCTCCGATGCCCATCCCTAAGAAATTTCTTATGCCCGATATACCCAAGTATAATGGAACAACTGAACCCAACGAGCATATCACTTCGTACACTTGCGGCATCAAAGGAAATGATTAGATTGATGATGAACTCGAGTCAGTGTTGGTGAAAACGTTTGGGGAAATACTCTCAAAAGGAACAAGGACTTGGTATCACAACTTAGCTACTAACTAAAAAATTGATTCATTTTCTATGTTAACAGATACCTTCGTTAAAGCCCACGTCGAGGCCATAAAGGTGGCCACAAGAAAGTCAGTTGTCTTTAAAATAAAACAATGGAACGATGAGATGTTAAGGGAGTTCATGTCCAGGTTTCAAATGGAAAAAACAGAACTACCACCAATTTCTGACGACTAGACAGTGCAGGCCTTTATGCTGGGTTTGAACGAGCAAAGCTCGATTTATTCTCGACAACTAAAGCAGAAGTTGATCGAGTATTAAATTGTGACGTGGTCATATGTGCACAGCCGTTACCAGTCAAATACCAAGTTTGAGGACGACCAAGTAGAAGCCCCTTTGGTTTTAGTTCATCCTAACAGGTTTGTGGCTAAGCCACCAAGGGATACGAACAAGGAATCGAGATCGAACAGGGAAAGGTATCAACCATATATCGATCGAAGGAACAACGGTTCAGGTCAAAACACTCCTCTAAATGATCGAAGAAATGATCGGGGTCAAAGTTCTCGGGGACTCGTAGATGGAAATTGATTAAATAAGCATACCGATCCCGAAGAGGCTCCTTGGTTATCAGAGTACAACTTTAGAATGGATGCATCAGGTATTGTGTCAGCTATTGGAAAAATCAAAGACACCAAGTCGCCACGCCTATACAAACTGATCCTTCTCAAAGATAGCCGAACTTGATGTGCAAGATCAGATCATACATGCATCAAAGTATCAATCCATGAGAGAAACAGACTCGGAGCTATGTGCCCGAGGATGTCCTGTCATTCTATGACGAGAAAGTAGAAGACATATCTCAACCTCACAACGACGCCCTGGTAATCTCTATCCTTTTAAATAAAATTCAAGTCAAACATGTTTTAGTGGATCCAGGTAGCTCAGCAAACATAATCAGATTGAGGGTCGTGGAACAACTGGGGCTGCAAGATCAGATCATACATGCATCTCGGGTGTGAGTGGATTCAACATGGCAAGCGAAACAACGGAGGGAGAGATTATCTTGCCAGTAAATGTAGCTAGGACATACAACACACCAGGTTCCATATCATCGAAGGTGAAATGAGGTATGACGCACTCCTCGGGAGACCATGGATACACAATATGAGGGCAGTGCCCTCAACTCTTCACATGATGATGAAATTACCAACAGAGGAAGGAGTGAAAATAATCCACGAGGAGCAGCATGCTGCAAAAGAGATGTTTGAAATCGAGGAAGTGACGTTGATACCAGAAACCTTGGCCTCAATGAAATTGAGCTTCAAAGGTAAGCAGGCAGCTAAATAGCAACCATACCTCACGACCTCAACAGAATCGGAACAATAGGTAATTAAAGACGAAGAGAAGTCCGGTGCTACCAAGTCAACCGTCCGAGAGAAAAGTACACCTGGGAATGGGATTAACTCCCGAACTCAAGAAAAATCTCATTTAGTTTCTTGTTGATAATATGGATTGCTTTTCTTGGTTCTATTTAGATATAACAGGGATTCCACCGAAAACCACCACACATCAGTTTTGCACCGATCCCAAGTTCAAACTGATAAACTAGAAAAAGGAGGCCTCAGCCCCAGAAGCTACATGCCAACATTTAATTAACAGGATGCCCGAAGAACAAACAGGTAAAACAATGAAAGTCTATATTGATGATATGACCGGTTAAGTCCCTATGCACAGAGGACCATTTTAATTTATTTGCACGATACATTCAAAATTTTGAGGCAATGCGACATGAAGCTTAACCCCGGGAAATGTGCCTTCAAAGCTATCTCGGGTAAGTTTCTCGGCTTCATGGTGTCAAATTGGGGCTTGAAGTCATCCCTGACAAGTTCAAGGATTTCGAAGAATTAACGACCATGGACAACAGGAGAATATTGTAGTCCTCGGAGTTGTTGGTAAAGGATCTTACAAACTCGGCATGATGGAAGATCTCGAAAACATGCGATCTCGAAGACACCCTTTTTACATGAAGGCCTTAGGTTTTAAAGCATACGTTGCACTCTTTTTCCCTTAGCTCGGGTTTTGTCCCAAATGGGTTTTACCGGCAAGGTTTTTAACGAGGCAACAATTATGTTCTACCTAAGAAGAACTTAACAATATCCAAGTCTTCTTTTCAATCAACCTCGAATACTGGGGGGAATCACCCTCGGATATTGTATTTTCAAGGAAAACACTTCACGCCTTAGAGGGCCTCGATAGGAAAATGTTGTAATGGGCCAAACATTCAGATGAACCGTGTCCATAAAGAATAGTCGAGCCCTGATAGTAGAACATGTACGCATGTATCAAATTACTCGAAGAAGCATTCTGTTTATATCAAAAACACTTTGTGTCTCAAAGAAGTCTACTATTATACGAGCTCTACACTTATAATCCTACGGGAAATAGCTCAAGAGCCAAAGCATAAAAGCACCCCCAAATACTCGGGGATAGTCGCTGACAGTCAATACACCCGAGTCACCAAAAACTCGTACTCATAAGGCCTCAAAGAGGTATCCACTCGAAAAAAAGGCCAAGGCCAATATACTTGGGGACTAACTTTTTGAACAAGTTCGTAAAGTTATCGGGAAACAAGTCCAAGCGACATTCCCGAAGGCTACGGACATACTAAAGACTACGGTTATGTAAAAAGGCTACAGCGTAAATAATGCGGCTCGACTTCTGCTATAAATCAAAGGCCTTTAAACACTTTGTAAAAACCGGTTAAATCAGGATACCCTCGGCGAAAGCAAAATATAATGTGCTTCAATAAATTCAGCCCCTGAATAATTTAACGGGCTTCGACAAATCCAGCCCTCGAACAATTTAATGGCCTTCGATAATATCAGCCCTCGATAAAGCCTCAAAAGGTATTCAATTATCAGTACACAAATGAGGTCCCAATACGTCGAACCTTTGAAAAACCCAACGGGTACAAAAAATACATGCTAAGGCATAATTAAATTTTCACTAGTCTTTTTGGACGAAATGAGTGAAAAATTATATATCCATTCTAGAGTCCGAATTGGCCCAAATTAAAGATCCTAAGGACCAACTTAAAGAGCCTAAGGGACGATATATAAGAGCCTTAGGGCCAACTTTGAAAGGCTTAAGGGCAAAAAACATATAGTTCGAGACTCCGTTCTCACTCGACTCGGACTCAAGAGTCACGATACCCCAAGCTCATATTGGATGGATTTAAACTTAGCTCGAGGAGTATTATATCAATCGATAAAGATCTAAAGGTTTACTATATCCTGATCCCAAACAAATTCTCGGACCAATCGTTCAAGTTATACAAACGAAGTATTCCATAAATAAAGACAATGTGAAATCCATCACAAGTCAAAGATAAGATAAAAAGTTCCCCTTGTATTTCCAAAAGATGATTATAGAAGATATTTACACAAGGGATAGTTGCGTAAAAACAAAATAAGAAAACCAAAAAATACTTCGTGGTAATATATTCGGAGCCGCATCTTCGAGAGACTCACCCTCGGGGACTTTATCTTCGTCTCCTCCACTCTCAGAGCCACTGGCTGAATCATCCTCATCACAAAGCAGAGCGCCAACATCTTCTTCCAAAATCTTTTCCCTTTTAATAACGGCTTAGAGATCGAAGCCGCGAGCATGTACCTCCTCTAGGGTTACCCTCCGGGGTATTCGCCTAACATGGTCCACTGCACTTGATAACTTAACTTCTGCCAAAGAAGAGATCTCCTTTGCCCCAGCATTAGCTGCTTCAGTATCGTCTTAGTACGAAGACATAATTGCCTCAGTGTTAGATTTGGCCTTGGCCAGCTCAGCAGCGGATCTAGCTTAAAGCTCCTCGTTTTCGCTGCCTCAAGCTAGGTTCTCCTCCTTCACACTTAGAAACTGGCGTTTGAGTGAATCCAGTTGCTCTTGGAGAGTTTCTTTCTCAGAGATAAGATTGTCCATACCTTGCCTCCACCCCAAGGTCTCGTCCTCCTTCATCTTAAGCTCCTCCCGAAGCTGCATCACAAATTCGCCCTTCTGATGAAAATGCAAAACTAAAAGTATTAGTCGTCAAAATGAACAAGTACATGATAGACCCTCAAAGGCTATATTACCTTTTCGACAAACTCGGCCCGATTTTGGCAAGCCTTCATCAATTTGACTCGTAGATCGCCGATCTCCCCCTCTTTCTTAACATAAAGGGTTTTCAGACTGTCCCTCTCTTCCTAGATCTTCTGTCACGACCCAAAATCAATTGGGGGTTGTGGTGGCGCCGGAAACCGCTATCAGGCAAGCCAACCAATTACTTAATAAAATTCTCGTTTTAATACTTTTGAAATCTAGGCTTTTCCTCCAATTTTTCATAAATAAAAAGATAACTGCTTCAATTCAAATTAAATAATAAGCAATTAGTACAAAATAGTTAAAAACCATTCCAGAAGCTGGTGTCACAAGTGCACGAGCAATTTCTAAGAAAAACAAATAAAGTACAATAATTGTCCGGAACACAATATTGGAAAGAAAAATATATACAGACAATTGAAAGAGACTCTGCTGACTGCGGGTCGCCTCGAGAAGTGATGCTCACCTAAGTCTCCGTATCCACCATGCTGCTACGCCCAGTAGGCCACTAGAGTTACATATACCTGTGCAGCAAAAATGCACATAAATGTAGCATGAGTATGAAAACAACGTGTACTCAATGAGTATCCCGTCTAATCCCAAAGAAGTAGAGACGAGATGGTCAAATTCGACACTTGCTAGTGGTCCAATAATAATATGGTGAAGATGTGAGGATAACGTGGATTTATCTAGCAATTATAACTCATAGAGCAAGAAAATAGGTAACACTTTCTCAAATATTAAGGAAATTCCAAGATTTACTTTTCGTTATGTTTATTAGTTTATAGCGGGCCATAAAAAGGCAATATCAACTTCGATAAGTTTCAGGATAAGCAATGCAAGCATGTGCATAGTATGCCGAGGCGACAACCCGATCCAATAGAAATAAATTGTGCACTTGCCGAGGGTTGACGACACGCCTATAGATGCATCTATTAAATCTGCCTAGGCGTTTGGCCCGTTCCAAAATTAAACACACACGAGCGACCAATCAAGTAGTCAATAAGGAACAATTATCCATAGAAAAGCCAATTCTCTTTTAAAGAATTTTGAAACGAAGTTTAATATTTTTTGGAAATTCATTTACTAACTTGAGGTGATTTAAGCAATTCAAATATTGATCAATTTACAATTAACCCAAGTATAGCATGCTTTTGGGTCCTAGACTACCCGGACAATAGCATAAAAGTAGTTACGCAAGGACACTCGTCACCTCGTGCGTACATAACCCCCACAAATAGGAGCGGCTAACCAATTAACTCACCTATGGGGACAATTCTCTCTTACAAGGTTAGAAAGGAGATTCACCTCACTCCGAAGATCCATAACCAACATTCCACGCCCTTCTGAAGACTCTAATTGATGCACCACACTCCCAAACTAGCCAATGATTACACAAATCCATTAATATATGCTCAATTATTCATTACAATCTAATTTATAGCAATTCCTAACCCCGATCGAAAGGTTGACAAAAATGCCCTCGAGCCCACGTGCCCGGATTCCGAAATTTCTCGAAGATAAAGTTTACCCATGAACTCACGAACTCAAATATATGATTTTCTCTTAATTTCATCCCCAAAATCATGGTCAAATTCTAAGAATACTAATTTTCTAGGTTTTTCCTCAAACCCCAAGTTTTCTACAATTTTCATGTCTAAATCTGTATATAAACCTTGTATTTAACTCAAAACTAGCATAAATTACTTACCTCATGATGAATGACGGAACCCCCTCTTCAAAAGCTCCAAAAATCGCCCAAGCTAAGAAATAATTGGTGAAATGAATCCAAATCCCGATTTTTAAACATTCTGCCCAGCCCAGGCCCGCCCTTCTTCGCGTTCGCGACCTCCCTCTCGCCTTCGCGAAGGCTAGTCACCCAGCCCTTTGCGTTCACGTACAAGTCCTTGCGTTCGCGTAGGCCAAAGACCCCAGGCCCAGCTTTCTCTATTACGCGTTCGCGATCTCTCCCCCGCGTTCGCGTAGCAGTTCTATCCAACCCTTTGCGTTAGCGACTTCCTCTTTGTGTTCGGGAAGGCCAAAATCAGAAGCCTGCCATTTTCCTCTTCGCATTCACGAAGAAGGAAACCTGATACCAGCAACCAATAATAGCTTTTTATCCAAATTCGATCCGAAAATATCCCGAGGCCCTCGAGACCTCAACCAAACCTACCAACCAATCCAAAAACACATTTTGGACTTGCTCGAGGCCTCAAATTACATCAATTAACACTAAAATCATGAATCGACCTAAAATCCAATTCAAAAGTTTAAACTTCTATTTTCGATGTTTAAACCTATCAAATCACATCCGATTGACCTCAAATTTTGCACACAAGTCATATTCAACTTTACAGACCTACTCCAACTTTCGAAATCGAATCAGACCTCGATATCAAAAAGTTCACTTCCGGTCAAACTTCTAAAAAACCTTCAAATTTCTATCTTTAGCCAAATGACTCCAAAATGACCTACGAACCTCCGAATTCACTTCCGATCACGCTCCCAACTCCAGAATCACCATACGGAGCTATTCACACACTCGGAATCCCAAACGGACATCGATAACACTGAAATGCACTTCAAGCCAAACTTATAAAATTTCTTCTAAAATGCTAACTTCCACAATAGGTGCCAAAACATTCTCGGGTCTTCCAAAAGCTGATCTGGACATACGCCCAAGTTTGAAATCATCATATAAACCTGTTGAAACCTTCAGATCCCGATTCTGAGGTTGTTTACTCAAATATCCAATCCTAGTTAATTCTTTCGACTTTAAGCTTCTGAAATGAGAATTCTCTTTCCAAATCAACTCTGAACTTCCCGAAACTTAATTTCGACCACGCGTACAAGTCATAATACCTGAAATGAAGCTGCTCATGGCCTCAGGGTGCTGAACGATGCACTAGAGCTTAAAATGATCAGTCGAATCATTACATTCTCTCCCACTTAAACATATGTTCGTCCTCGAACGTGCTGAGAACTACACTAGAGTAGTCTGAAATCACTGTTTAACTTTTCATGCACCTTCCCATGCTACCACAACTCAGTTGAGCATATTAGATCGATCAATTCTGAAGATATTCCCTTTTATTCAAGCTAATACGCCTTAGAGCCCAATTCCAACATCCGGAATTCTATGCCAGACCTGCTTCCAACATACGATCACCATATCAGTAACAACACGCAGCACCAAAACATGACTGCGTACCTTAGCTGAATTCACACCTTTCACCATTTTACTCATAGGACCACGATAACATTCTCTGATCAATTTAGTCGAAATTACATGACTCTGATGCTCCCATTGCACCTCATGACCTATATAGGTCTTGCTCTAACTCTTCCAATACCGACACGACGGAAAGATGTGTAGCGATCCATAACTAACTACCGAATCAACAATTCATTGGGTCTATACTCCTGACAGGAGCCATCACCTCATTCTGAACCAAATAATGGTCTTTGCTCCTTAACATACTTCATATAATCCAACTACACTGTTCCTAGATCCAATAACCTCTTCTCAATTAGTACGAACTGCCTAGGCAATAAGCCACCCCAGGCATAATCAAAAGTCTCATATGATGCCACAATGTGCCAATAGGCCACCAATTCGAACATGATACGAAATTAAAACGAACTCTAGAAGGAATTACCTAACTCACGCACTAATACGGACTTTCCTTAGAAAATAGGAAGCAAGACATACAAAAATAGCATATAGAAGACTATACTCAACATCGTATTGTTTCGGCACGCAACCCGATCCAAATAACATACCCATGGCGGCGTGCTACCCGATCCACACATAGAACTCACATAAGGAGATGCATATCGAGTTAGATTGCTCATTACAACAAAATACTGAATGTCAGTCATAAACACACTAAGTGCATAATAACATCCCTGAATGAACATATAGCTTTATAAGCAACAAAACTCAAGCACAACTGAGGTGTGATATACAATCTAAATCTCAAGAGCCAATTTGGTCATATAACATCATTTTTACGCGTATCCTCAACACCTAAGTATTTTCTCAAGCCGTCCTACAACCCACACGACACAATGCACCATTACATGAAATAGCTGACATTGAAATAACACCCCAACTCCCTTCCATAAGGAGCGTATTGCTGAGATGAACATGTCTGGCCTGATATAAAACCCTTGTTCATATTTAAATCAATCCACTAATCTCAAGCCGATTTCTGATTGCACCAACTAGGCTAATAACCTTTCAAAGTTCCATAATAACTCCCCTTTTATCATAACACATAAGAACAACCCTCATAACCAGAGCGAACCTCTACAGTCCATAACCCAATAAACAGAGTGCTCTCCAGGCATAATTTCTAAAATTAATGATATTACCAAAATCCTCATACTTGGTTTAAATCTTTAATCAATCAAGTGACTACATGTCACACTTATACAATCTTCTTGTGGGACACGCTCTCACAACCTCTTGAAATAAATAACGGGTCCGCACATCCAAATCAGTGGCCGCACTAACGCTGAAAAGCGATCAAGAATCCTTAACAAGGATACAAAGCCTTTTTTCACAAAACACCGATCTCAGGTGATACTGAAGATAATACAAACTCACTTTAACCATCAAAACCACTTTCCTCCTAATCCGAGCTTGTGACATCCTTGTCAGCACCGAACTGCAACCTTGATCCTCACTTCAAATTCCATACCACTCACTGTACCCAACGTGCCAATAAAAGCTTTTCACTAGACTCACTTAAGGAGAACTATAGCAACACACATGTGAATTCTCATAGACATAGTATAGGCAATCATCTAAGTAGTGGTCTAAGCCACTATAGCCCTTCTGGGATCCGCCTACACATAACAGGCCATAACAGAAGAATGTTTCTGAATAACATCAATTACGGCAGCCGACAAGCCTCACATGTACCGCCACAAATCACATGTATAACTTGATCACGCTGAAGGGACCGATCTCTACCACCAATACGCCAACTCAACTGTGGCTAACCAATCTATTTACTTCCAATTTATCCTTTATTGCCTTAGAAATAATAGTAACTCAATTCAACACCTAACACATTCCACCCGTACTCACCCCGAGTGACCTGGAATGGCGAGACCATGCTGTCTCAAATCCCATGAACCATTTCATACCTTTCTTGTGCGCACATTCGCACCCTCATTGATATGCTCATTCTGATAATCCCTCTAAAAATCCAAAGTCCTTTCTCATCTTTATCTCAAGTGCTACACTACAAGTCAAAACATCGTAGAACATTTTGGGCCTCCACTCATAAGCTATTGTAAAAGCTTGATTCTTAATTGTACTTATAGGCTCGAAATCATTAGGCCCCATACATTACCTCTTTTTTAATCCATTAGGACCGTTGCTGAGAGCCACCCGCTCTAACTTGGTCCCAAATAAAATCAACTCTGTGAATATCCTCTCGACGGAGCACCCGACAATATCATTTTCCAAGTCTGAACATGAACCAATGAGGTAAACCGTAGCACACCTTTAAAAATTCCTTTTCTCAGTTACCACTTATGGTCTTTTCTCGTAGCTGAGATAACCCCTCAATATGCTAATAACCAGAAACTTTGCAAGTATTTAACCATGCAACCCAATCATAGGCGGTGGGACTCTCCCACTTAGCTTGAAGCCATTATTACACAACTCTGGAACTCACCGGGATTCCTTATCTCTTATTGACATAACCTTGCACAATCAACCGCCAAAATTCTCGGAATCATTCAGTAAACACCCCCTTTTTATACTCTGAATCATCAACCACATTCGCACAACCGATATTTTCACTATTTAACCATTAGAATTCTTCACAGAAGCCTCGCCAACCACGCGACCGCTAACCTGCTCACATGAATAACCCACCTGTAGAAATCACTCCCCAGAATCTTCCAATGCTGTTGCACGGGGTACAATTACAACGAGATCAATAACCCATCCTGAGTTCGAGCTTACTCTCCAGCTGCACAAGTCCATTCACCCTTCGTGGACATCAATTAAATGTGCAGAAACATTCTTCCAATTCAAAGTTATGTTGTATCCTTCTTCATTCAATAAGCTCCTTCCCGTTATATCAAATCTCCTGCCGCATAATAGCCCATACTTCTAATTAAATCCGTAGACCCCAATCACCAATCACTAATATTCTCAAATTGCTCCAAACTCTCCTTAAGGTATGTGGTCATCTCACTGCAAAGCCCATATGCAACTTCGCCACTCTCCCACTTTGGCGGAACTCATCCCCTTAATCGACTACTCGGCCTTTGACCTCTTATACTCGGCCTCCTAGAAATTTTAGCCACCGCCTAACACTTCCCACATGTCTTTCCTCATCATTTGTTGCACAGTTGCTGCCTTAAATAAAATCTATCTTCGTGGCACTTGCACACACAATTTCTACTAACTTTAAACCTTTTCAAAGGTCATCTTTCTCGAACCGTCAATATTAGAAATACTGATTCAATCCTAACCATCGCACCCTGCGATATCTGACAGTTGTATCTCCAACACTATTTAACAATATGTTGCCCCAAAGGCGAATTGTAGAAGATCATAACACCAACAAACTTAGTACGTTCAATTAGGACAACGACACCCCATTATAGAAGAAAGCTCTACCACGCTTGCAAATACCAAGTTTCATTACTTCCACCAGCCCACATCTGACCATCCTTAGTCTGATTGCCTTTCCCCTGTCAGGAATAAAATACTGAATCTCTTGATTATTCACTGAGTAAACCTCCCTTCAAGTTATTCGCTGCCACGACACATAGGCAAATATCCTACCATCATATCACTACTGCAGAACAATCGTTCATGAGCATCCTGGCAACTTGTGCCTAGCCTTGGAGCCCTCAGAAGTACCGCTACTGAGCTGAAATAATAAAATATTCTCCTATAAAGCGACGATAATAATCCAATCAGCTACATAGGGAGAAACATCCCATATCACTTTTGTAGTACCATTACGGTTCTTCAATTTTCGATTTATAACAAGCGGTTCGCGTTGCGTAAGATTGAGTAGGAATTAATTAAAGGCATACACCTCCAAGGATCAAATCACACGATAAGGAATCAAGAAGGGAAGTACTCCTAATAGTTCTGCAGCCTCCCGAGGATAAGTACAGACATCTTCGTACCGATCCGCGAGACTCTACTAGACTTTCTCATGTCTCGTGAGACCCTAGGAACCTAGTTCTCTGATACCATGTTGTCACGACCCAAAATCCACTGAGGGTCGTGGTGGCACTGGCAAGCCAACCAAATTACTTAATCAAATTCTCGTTTTAATACTTTTGAAATATAGCCTTTTCCTCTAATTTTTTATAAATAAAAAGATAACTGCTTCAATTCAAATTAAATAATAAGCAATTAGTACAAAATAGTTAAAAACCATCCCAAAACTCGGTGTCACAAGTGCATGAGCAATTTTCAAGAAAAACAAATAAAGTACAATAACTGTTTGGAACACAATATTGGACAGAAAAATAAATACAGATAATTGAAAGAGACTCTGCTAACTGCGGGTCGCCCCGAGAAGTGCAGCTCACCTAAGTCTCTGTATCCACAGTGCTGCTACGCCCAGTAGGCCACTAGAGTTACATATACCTGTGAAGAAAAAATACACAGAAGTGTAGCATGAGTACGAAAATAACATGTACTCAATGAGTATCCCGTCTAATCTCGAAGAAGTAGAGATGAGATGGTCAACTTCGACACTTATTAGTGGTCCAATAATGATATGGTGAAGATGTGAGGATAACATGGATTTATCTAGAAATTATAACTCATAGAGCAAGAAAACAGGTAACACCTTCTCAAATAATAAACAAATTCCAATATTTACTTTTTGTTATCTTTATTAGTTTATAGCGGGCCATAAAAAGGCAATATTAACTTCGATAAGTTACAGGATAAGCAATGCAAACATGCACATATTATGCCGAGGCGACGGCCTGATCTAACAGAAATAAACTGTGCACTTGCCGAGGGTTGACGAAGCACCTATAGATGCATCTATTTAATCTGCCGAGGCGTTCGGCCCATTCCAAAATTAAACAGACAGAGGTGATCAATCAAGTAGTCAACAAGGAACAATTGTCCATAGAAAAGCCAATTCTCATTTAAAGATTTTTGAAATGAAGTTTAATCTTTTATGGAAATTCATTGACAAACTCGAGGTAATTTAAGCAATTCAAATATCGATCAATTTACAATTAATCCAAGTATAGCATGCTTTTGGGTCCTAGACTACCCAGACAATAGCATAATAGTAGCTACGCACGGACTCTCGTCACCTCGTGCATAGCCCCCACAAATAGGAGCACCTAACCAATTAACTCACTTATGGGGACAATTCCCTCTTACAAGGTTATAAAAGAGACTTACCTCGCTCCGAAGATCCATAACCGGCATTCCACACCCTTCTGAAGAATCTAATTGATGCACCACACTCCAAAACTGGCCAATAATTCCGCAAATCCATTAATATATGCTCAATTATTCATTACAATCTAATTTATAGCAATTCCTAACCTCGATCGAAAGGTTGACAAAAATGCTCTCGGGCCTACATGCCCGGATTCTGAAATTTCTCAAAGATAGAGTTTACCCATGAACTCACGAACTCAAATATATGATTTCCTCTTAATTTCATCCCCAAAATCATGTTCAAATTTCAAGAATACTAATTTTCTTGGTTTTTCCTCAAACCCCAAGTTTTCTACAATTTCCATATCTAAATCCGTGTATAAACCTTGTATTTAACTCAAAACTAGCATAAATTACTTACATCATGATGAATGACAGAACCCCCTCTTCAAAAGCTCCAAAAATTGCCCAAGCCAAGAAAAAATGGGTGAAATGAATCCAAATCCCGATTTTTAAACATTCTGCCCAGCCCAGGCCCGCCCTTCTTCGCATTCGTGAAGGCCAGTCACCCAGCCATTTGCGCTCGCGTACAAGTCCTCACGTTCGCGTAGGCCAAAGACCCCAGGCCCAACTTTATGTTCTACACATTCGCGATCTCTCCCCCCGCGTTCATGTAGCAGCTCGATCCAACCCTTCGCGTTCGCAACTTCCTCTTCACGTTTGCGAAGGCCAAAACCAGAAGCCTCCCATTTTCCTCTTCACGTTCGCGAGACTTGCTTCACGTTCGTGAAGAAGGAAACCTGATACAAGCAACCAGCAATAACATTTTATCCAAATTCGATTCGAAAACATCCCGAAACACACCTGAGGCCCTCGAGACCTCAACCAAACTTCAATCTTTAGCCAAATGACTCCAAAATGACCTACGAACCTTCGAATTCACTTCTGATCGCGCTCCCAACTCTAGAATCACCATACGGAGCTATTCACAGACTCAAAATCTGAAACGGACATCGATAACACTAAAATATACTTTAAGCTAAACTTATAAAATTTCTTCTAAAATGCTAACTTCCACAATAGGTGCCAAAATGTTCCCGGGTCTTCCAAAACCCAATCTGGACATACTACCAAGTCTGAAATTATCATACGAACCTGCTGGAACCTTCAGATCCCGATTTTGAGGTTGTTTACTCAAAGATCCAATCCTAGTTAATTCTTTTGACTTTAAGCTTCCGAAATGAGAATTCTCTTTCCAAATCAAGTCTGAACTTCCCGAAACTTAATTTCGATCACGCGTACAAGTCATAATACCTGAAATGAAGCTGCTCATGGCCTCAGACTGCTGAACAATATTCTAGAGCTCAAAATGATCGGTCGGGTCGTTACATCTTCTTTAGCTCGGCTTTGCATCGGGCAAGTTCAATCCAAGATTTGGCGAATGATTGTCGGTGAAGCGACACGGCCTTCTCATAAGAAAAGGAGGTTAGAATCAGAAAGATGGAGATTAAACTCGAAATAATGAAAGACAAAACTTACTTGTTTGAGGAGCTTCTCAGCTTCCTCGAGAGTATATGAGGCATCAGGATCGGGACCTTCTTCGATCCCCATAAGGCACTCCTAAAAAATATCGTTCCCTTCATGAGTCGCTGCCACATCGGGAGTCCCCATGTCCTGGGCATCTCAAAATTTCCCTTCAGAAAACACCGAGCACTGTGATGAGTCATCTATGTTGATTACCCTAAGTGATTCACTTGGGGTGTTATCCTATCTTTGAAGGGCCTCAGAGTTAGGTTCTTCGAGCTCGTCCACCAACCATCCCCTGAGACATGGTACACATATCGAGATATGGGCTCGCATCGGCATGGTGTCGATATGAGTTTCTTGATCTTGAAATTAGATGTTATTTCGCATGGTGGAGGAATGCAATCCTCAATACGAGGGGGCGCTACCGGTTTACTTTTGGTCAGTCGAGAAAATGAAGAAGCTTTTTTCTTTTTAGGGAACCGATTTAGAGGTCTTAGTCATTATAATGTGGAAGTTCAAGAAAGTGGAGAATGTTGATAATAAAGTAAGGGCTAATAGAAGAAGAGAAAGAATTCAGAGAAATTGAAAGAACTAATGAGGTTTTGAGAACAGTATGAGAATAAAGTTTGCAAATTTTGAAGTTTCTCTATTTATAGAGGTCATGTAAGTGTGCTGGGGAAGCCAAAAGGTCGACCGTCAGTCGCCTCCAATTAATGATTTTGGGAGCCGCACGAAAAGCAACCTTTCATTCACTTCAACCATTGACGTCACGAGATTGACATTAGGATCGAGACGTTAGAGATAAATTCATCTTCTATTGGCCTATTTCGAGTTCAGGCAAGGTGTTTGCTTGACTATTAAGCCCAAAGGCTACCCGAGTTTGAAAAATTTCTCAGTCGGGAACTACAAAAAGGCCTAAAGGCTAACTTTATTTCGAGTTCGAACAAATTCTCTACTACTAAGCCCAACGGCTACCCGAGTTTGAGAAGTTTCTCATTCAGGAACTACAAAAAGGCCTGAGGGCTAACTTTATTTTAAGTTCGAGCAAATGCTCGACTACTAAGCCCAAGGTCTACCCAAGTTTGAGAAGTTTCTCACTCAGGGACTATAAAAAGTCTTAAGGGCTAACTTTATTTTAAATTCGAGACCTTGCTCTCACCTAACTCGGACTTGAGAATCCCGATGTTTCGAGTTTGCGTCAAATCATTTCAAGATCAGCTCGAGGATTAAAGAGAACCTTAAGGGGTATTATATTGATCGATTAAAAACCTAAGGGTTTGTTATGTCCCGAGCCCGGCATTGGGACTAGTCATTGATGTAATACAAACCAATTTTTCACAAGTAAATACAAAATGAAATTCAACACGAGCCAAAGGGAGAGAAAAGGATCATTTATACTTCTAAGAAATGGTTAAAAAATATAACTACAACGCCTATGAAGGGTACTTACACGGGAAAAAAGAATCAAAAGAAAAAGCCAACAACCTAATCTACTTTTAAGGCCATGTTCTCGAAAGCTACATCTTCGGGAGCCTCCTTCCCGAGGGACCCATTTTGATCTTTGGAAATATCTATGTGCCCGAAGGGATTTTGGGCAGAGGGCCCTCGATGAATATAACTATATTTCCAGCAGTGGAGATTGAGCATTATGTTGGGATTTTGGGCCATTATCCGTTAAAAAAGAGCAGCAAAAGAAAAAGACCACAAAGGAAGACAAGGAGATGTAGCCTAGCCATCCATCGCAAGAAAGACAAAAAAGGGTTGCAAGATGCATGAACAAGGATCCAAGAATATTCGTCCTTGCGACGTTGTGGTGATGTGGGATGCAAAAGTTAGTAGATGATAGTACCACCTCATTCCATAAAAAGCAAAAGGAATGAAGTGCCACACCAGGTTGAAGTTTAAAGAGATGGACAGTAGGGTAAAGTTTGCATATTTCCCAACGCGGGAAGGAACCTGTGCCCTTCTCTCGTTGTTTTAAATTGAAGCCTTGTCGTAACTGGTAAAGTTGCTGCCATGCGACCTTGTGATCGTTGGTTCGAACCATTGAAGTAGATGATTAGAGAAGGAAGCAAAGAAAAGAAAGAATCAGAGTGAATGAAGATGAAATGCATATAGTTCTTTGTTCAACAGAGTAGCCTCATATTTATAGAAAGGGGACGACAGTTCGGCGATACTAATGGCCCATGAACACTGGCACACATTTGATATTTTGGGGAAGAGCGCCGACGTGATATTTTCGATCACTTCAAGCACTCACGTCACGGGCATGACGTCATCATGGGAAGCTCGGGAGAATCTAGGTGTAAATCATTCTTATTATTTTATTCTAAGAAATGTGGGGACTATCTGTATAGGGTAAAAACCGTATGCCTCCGATCTATAGGCTTGATTCCGAGTGAGATCGAGTTCGAGACCGGCTGACTTGACTTGAGCTCGAAGACAGAGTGCGACGCCCGGAGATAGGAGTGCGAGGAATACCAGGGCCAAGTGAGCCCGACCCTAAAATAGTACCGTTATGGATTTGTACTAGAACGAGCTGAATTCCTACCACGTCCCCAAAGTCATGGCGCAAATCACGAAATAGGATTGTACAATTTCGTACTAGGCGGTCAAACAGTTGTATCAAGAATATTCCCTACTGTAAATAGAAATATTCCTTATTTAGGGTTCCCCTATTATATAAAGGGGACCCCAATCATTTGTAACATCATCTGAGCACTGAGAATAGAATATACTCTACCTTTTTCGCTTGCTTTCATCAGCATTGTCCTTTAGCTCTCTTATTCTCACTTTGCTTTTATACTTGTTCTCATTATACCAAGCATACCTCGAGGTCCCTGTACTCGAGGTCACTGCTGTTAAGTAACATTGGTTTGATTCACCTTTCTCTTTCACTCTTACTTCATATTTCTTAATTATTAATTGGTATTGAATTAAATCAGTATCTTTAAAACCACAAATCAAACTTAATTGTTACTCATATTTTTCGAGGTAAACAAGAATGAATATATATATATATATATATATATATATATATATATATATATATACATTTTCATCTGATAAAAAGTAAAATATTTTCCCTTCAAAAGGAAAAATTAATAGGAGAAAACAATTATACAAATAATAAATATAAAAACTTGGGAGCTACTGAACCCAAATAAAGTTAAAATTCTAGTTTCGCGTTAAAAAAAAAATCGTACCAAGAATTCAACTTGCTCATAATTTTGGTTGTGGAACCTACTTTCACTTAATTTCATGTGTATTGCGTGCTTGAGGCACTACTCAATCCGTCAGGAATAAATACTTGCACGTATTCGATATTCCTAGTCAATTAGCTTATTGAGCATTATCGTTAGTTCGTAGTGCGAGTTAGGTTCAAAGGTTTAAACTCTTATAATATCTGACTTTTCACAGAATTATCACCCTTTTGGAAATTAAAAGAGCAGAAAAAGCGGTCAGAAAGAAGAGAAAGTTGTACCCTACCACGTAGTATTGAAGTTTCTACGTTAATGTCATTCAATAAAAGGAAAATAGTTAAAAAGGAACGCGACTCAGCTATCAGAAAAGGAAACAGAAGATTAGCCAATACCATAAATGATGGAAATTTTCGTCTTCTTTTGAATGCCCCAGCCCCGAGTAAAAAGTGGTAATCGATCGTTGTTTGACTCAAAAGTTGTTAAATGTTTTTTTAAGCAAATCAATCAAAAGAGATGAAGAGGTAAAACCTAGTTAAAGATAATTAACTCTAGATCTGAAATGAGTAAGATGAATGAAAAAACATACTCGAGTATCAATGTTGACGGCGATTATGGCCAGATTTAATAGCATAAAGTAAGATATATTAAATAACAAAAATATGAATAAAGGAAAAGATTCACCCGATCTTCAGTGAGACGGATCTTCTTTCATTTAATCAAGAAGAATGATAATCAAATACAAGAACCTTATTGTATTGGGAAAATATATGTGCATAAATGAATGGTGATAAAGCGTGACAAGTGGAATTATCAAAAGGTTACAATTGGTCAAGGAATCACAGATTAGGTGCGGGATAAAAGAGATACGGGATCACAAAGGAGGTACGAGATAAGAGGCTCGGAAGCCCCACCTCTATTTAAACATGAATACGCACGAGATACGAAAAGGCTGAAGAACCTGGTCAAATAAGAGGATATAAGTACAGCTTTTCAAGAGAAATAAATACTGGAGTCGTTAAGAAATATTGGTATTCAATGTAATGATTATGTAACGCAGCATTTAATTTCATTAAATATTCATAATAATCTCATTATGGCTTAGATGTAACGTACATTTACAGGGATTCTCCAAGAGACCTATAAAAAGAGAAATATATAGTCGATGGAAAGAGGAGGCATTATTGGAATATATTTTGATTTACAAGTTTTCATATTTGAGCACTTATAAATTCTTTTCTTTACTTATTTTTCGATTATCAGTAACCCGGTTCTTTTATTTTTTTAGATTTGACTAAAAATTCATTTTTTGGTTAAACAAATTGGTTCCATTACCGGGAATTTGATAATCAACATTATTTCTACTTGATTTTCTTGATTCACATCAATCATGTCAAACAACAACGACAACACCCCAGGACTTCAAGAAATTCAAACAAACCAACAACTTCAAGGAGATTCTCCTCGAGATTCACCACAAGGTTCTCCACGAGGCTCCCCACGACGATCTCGTGAAGGCACTCCCGATGGGTCTCAGGAAAATGAACAGGATCAACTCAACAATGTCGAAGATATGAATGAGGCATTGCAAAAAATAATTGCTTCTCGAGTTAGCAAAGCTCTTCAAGCCTTTGTTAACCAGTTACCTGTTGCTCCGCCAACACCAACTCCAAACAATAATACTCTAGAGAACCCCCGTTTTGGACTGGTTAATTCAGGTAGTGGAAGAACTCCTAGTGAAATAAAAGATGGAGACCCAGGTAATCAAGCTAATTCTGATTTACAAAATCTCGTACTAACCTTGCAGAAACAACTTAAGGAGCAAAATGAACGCACAGAACAAATACCTAGGGTACCGCCCGTGATCAAAGGAGTAGACATAGACAAATATTCTCAACAACCATGGAAGTCAAATAGCAATTACAGAATTCAATTAAGGAGGGAGCAGCTTCAACCTTAACTGAAGAAGGAAAAACAGACGTGGATTCAAGGCCTGACATTATTCAAGAACCAGAGGAAAACGAGAACATTAAAACGACAATCGAAGAGTTAGAGGCTGTGGTTTTATTTATACACTGGCCCGAGAGGAAAGTATATATAGGAGCAAATCTCAGCCCAGAGGTAAAATGTAAGTTAATTGAATTTTTAAAAGCTAACGCAGATTATTTTGCTTGGTCCCATTCTGACATGACAGGGATACCACCGGAGGTCATGACTCATAAATTGAATGAAGACCCATCCTATCCCCCAGTCAAGCAAAAGAAACGAAAGCAAGGGGCTTTTAAGAATCAAGTGGTTCAAGAAGAGGTTCAAAAATTGCTCAAAATAGGGTCAATTCGTCAGGTAAAATATCCTAACGGGTTGGCTAACACTGTTGTGGTTCCTAAGAAGAATGGTAAGTGGCATGTATGTGTGGATTACACTGATCTTAATAAAGCCTGTCCAAAGGACTCTTTTCCTTTACCACATATAGATTAGTTAATTGATGCTACTGCAGGACATGGACTATTAAGTTTTTTAGATGCATACTCAGGTTATAACCAAATCAAAATGGATCCAGAAGATGAGGAAAAACATCTTTTATAACGGACAGGGGGACTTATTGTTATAAAGTAATGCCCTTTGGTCTTAAAAACGCTGGTGCAACATATCGGAGGTTAGTTACTCAAATGTTTCAAGAACATTTTGGTAAGACCATGGAAGTTTATATAGATGATATGTTAGTTAAGACTCAACATTCAGAGGATCATCTATCACATTAATCTGAAGCATTTAGAATCTTACAAAAATATAATATGAAATTGAACCCAGAAAAATGTGCATTTGGTGTGGCATCAGGAAAAATTTTGGGTTTTCTTGTTTCTAACTGTGGTATTGAAGTGAACCCAGCTCAGATTAAAGCTATTGAAGAAATTCCTGATGTACTTTCAAACAAAAAAGAAGTTCAAAGACTCACAGGAAGGATCGCGGCCTTGGGAAGATTCATCTCAAAGTCATCAGAAAAATGTTTCAAGTTTTTCTCAGCCCTTAAAAAACAAGATCACTTTAAGTGGAATGAAGAATGTCAACAAGCACTTAGGAACTTGAAGGCATATTTGGCAAACCCACCACTGTTAGCAAAACCTAAGGCTGGGGAAAGACTTTTTATCTACCTTGTAGTCTCAGAAGTTGTGGTAAGTGCAGTTTTGGTTCGAGAAGAACAAGGTGAACAATCTCCTATTTATTATGTTAGTAAATATTTATTAGATACAGAATCACGTTATCCGAAATTAGAAAAATTAGCATTAGCTTTAATCATGGCATCTAGAAAATTGAGACCATATTTCCAATGTCACCCAATTGCTGTAGTAAATGCATTCCCCTTACGTAATATACTGCATAAACATGAGTTGTCAGGGAGGTTAGCTAAATGGGCTATAGAATTAAGTGAGTATGAAATCACGTATCTACCCAGAACAACAATAAAATCCCAAGTATTGGTGGATTTCGTGGCTGATTTTCTCCAAGGAATGCAATTGGAAGCTGAAAAAGAAGTTCAGGTACTTAATGGAGCAAATCTAGGAGTATGGACTTTATTCACTGATGGATCGTCTAACATTAAGGGTGCAGGCTTAGGAATTTTTTTAGTACCATCGACAGGAGAAACTATTAGGTAAGCTATTAAATGTCATTCCTTAACTAATAATGAATCAGAGTATGAAGCTGTGATTGCAGATCTGGAATTGGCATGAGAACTTGGGATAAGCCAAGTGGTGATCAAAAGTGATTCTCAACTCGTGGTTAATCAAATGCTGGGGACTTACACAGCTAGTGAAGCAAGTATGCAGCTATGTTTGGAAAAGGTAAGGGAACTGATAAAACAGTTCCAGTCTTGGAAAGTTATCCAAATACCAAGGGATGATAATGTCGAAGCAGATGCCTTAGCAAACCTTGCATCCGCAGCTGATATAACAAAAGATGCCAATGCCTCAATCATACATTTATTTCATTCGTCTCGAACCTGACAAGAACGAGGTAAATTTTAATAATCTAACTTGGGATTGGAGAAATGAAATTGTAGCTTTTCTACAATATGGTACTGTACCTGATGACAAGGCAAAAGCACATGCACTTCGTAAAAAGGCAGCTCGTTACTGTTTAAAATAAGGTAACCTTTATCGAAAGATGTTTGGTGGTCCCTTAGCAAGATGCCTTGGACCGTCTCAAATGGAATATGTAATGAGTAAAATACATGAAGGACATTGTGAAAACCACGAAGGAGGAAGGGCACTGGTAAGAACTTTGATCAGGGCAGGGTATTACTGGCCCAAAATGGAAGAAGAAGCAACAAGCTTCGTAGCTAAATGCGACAAATGCCATAGATACGATAATAATATGCACAGACCTTCCGAGTTGTTACATCCGGTTATCGCACCATGGCCGTTCATGAAATGGGGAATGGACATAGTTGGACCATTGCCTCAAGCTAAAGGACAGGTAAAATTTCTACTCGTACTTACTGACTATTTTACTAAATGGGTAGAAGCAAAAGCATTTAAACAGGTACGGGAAAAAGAAGTCAAGGACTTCATTTGGCGAAATATCACCTACCGGTTTGGTGTACCAAAAGAAATCGTATGTGACAATGGTCCACAATTTATCAGAGCTCAGGTCACGGAATTCCTTCAAAGTTGGCAAATAAAAAGGATAATATCAACACCTTATCACCCAGTAGGGAATGGGCAGGCGGAATCAACAAATAAAATTCTCATCAATAATTTAAAGAAATGATTGGAAGAATCAAAGGGTAACTGGCCTGAAGTATTACCTGGAATCTTATGGGCATATCCTACAACCACGAAGACAAGCACAGGTGAGACCCCCTTTTCTTTGGTTTACGGGGCTGAAGCACTTATCCCAGTTGAGATAGCGGAGCCAAGTACGAGGGTGTCACAAGCAACGCAGGAGTCTAATTATGAAGAGATGCAGGTCAATTTAGATCTGTTAGAAGGCAGGAGAGAGTCTGCGTTAATAAGAACGGCCGCACAAAAGCAGGTGATCGAACGATATTACAACAGGAAAGCCCGCTTGCGGTACTTCAAAATTGGGGACTTTGTGCTTAAAAAGATTTTTCAATCTACAAAGGCAGCCAATTCTGGTAAACTAAGTCCGACTTGGGAAGGGC
The DNA here is from genome assembly GCA_026770625.1 of Nicotiana glauca. NCBI lineage: Eukaryota > Viridiplantae > Streptophyta > Magnoliopsida > Solanales > Solanaceae > Nicotiana > Nicotiana glauca. The sequence goes on from MU677431.1 coordinate 53,075, forward strand.
CCTATAGAATTCATGATATTGCAGGAAAAGGAGCATATGAGTTGGAGACAATGGACGGAAAAATACTTCCCTCACATTGGAATGTTGTTCATTTGAAGAGATATTACTTCTAAGGAAAAACACTCGGCCAGGTATCATTATGTTAGATTTTATTTTTTTGAATTATTAATAATTTTTTGACTAACGATTTTAGATGATAGGCAAAA
>MU677431.1:54567-77998 GCA_026770625.1 Nicotiana glauca
TAAAATTCCAGGCCTAGGGTTACAATAATTCTGATAGAAACATACACAGGTAAAGCAGTCTTCATCTATAATCATACCGCCAAGCCCCGTACGTATTTCCTTTTCAGGAAAGGGGCCAGATGGAGGAAACTATCAAGTGCTCGAGGCTTCATACTTCAACACTCTAACACTTGGGGGACTACATAGAATATATAGTCACATGTATACAAAAGGCAAAGAAGATGGAGTAAAATCAAGCCTAAAAGAAGTCAAGTGCAAAATGGAAGCTATGGAAGCTAAATGAGTCATGACATTCCATCATAGTATTCTTTCCCATGAGAACAATGGAATCACCTCTCAAACCCTTCCTAATTAGGGTAAAGGTTGTATATGAAACGGGTTATAAGGAAAGACCCAGTAGCTTTACATCATAGTATTCTTTCCCATGAGAGCAATGGAATCACCTCTCAAACCCTTCCTAATTAGAGTAAAGGTTGTATATGAAAACAGGTTATAAGGAAAAACCCAGTAGCTATTGTTCTATTTTTTGTGAATCTGTTACAAGAAAAACAGTTACGAGAAAGTTATAGATGTAATTCAAATACATGTAAGGAATGATTTACAACTTGTCAAAGTTCATGAATAAAAACTTGTTCAAGTTATTCCAGATAAATATGTATGTTCCTATTTCTTATATCGTATAAAACACCATTATGAAGTTGAGACGTCCTCTTCATCAAGTGTCAATATATAAAAGGGCCCTCTTTTATAAAACTCATGTTATTTAATCGTGAGAATAATGAAAGCATTTTCAGAAAGTAAAAATGCAATCTATTTTTTAAGTCCTACAAAAATAAGAGGCATGAATAGAACATATATGAGTTTGGTAAAACGAACTTCTTAAATATTAAAATTCAAGTATAAAACTTGATCATCGAATCAAAAGTGCCCCTTATACAAAGCTTGGGGACTTGAAGTCTTAAAAACCCTAAGTCAGGAGTTTGATTACAAAAAAGTTATCATAAGAAATAAAAAACTCTGAACATAGCCTTCCAAAGGGGCACCTACAAAAAGGTTAAACCTCAAATCACAAATTAAAAAAAAACTTCTAAGGTAAAAGAACTAAAAAGGGATCATTTACAGGCTCAACTGTACTTGCACCATCAACAGTTAAGAGTTGATCTTTAGTCACGGTACTGGCAACATCCACGGGCGAAACTTCAGCTTGATTAATGGCAATAGGCACGGAAGAACTTAAGGGAAGCGCAACACTAGCAGTGATCTCATCATTCACAGGAGTCTGGGGTACAGCAGACATGGGGAATTCAGGTACAGAAACTTCATCTATGGGAACTCCAACCAAAGCAGTCTCAACCAAAGAAGTTTCATTTGAAGGAACCTCAGTCAAAGGGTTTTCGACTAAAGGAAGACTAGTTTCAGGAGATGAAAAATCTGGTGGCTGTTGTGCTCTTTCAATGGCTTCATTTACCTTAGCCAACTCAGATTCAAGGTTAAAATCTTCCTGGCTCACCTCTACTAAAGTGTCACGGCGGGTCTTGAGATAAGTCCAACTCACTTCAATATTGGAGGATTCCTCGAGAAGTTCATAATCCTTCTCCCAGGCCGTAACTTCGTTCTTGAACTCCTCGTTCCTAAGCAAAAGAGAATCATGAGATGACTGCAATGAGGTGTGAGCATTTTCCAAAGCATGAACTTTGTCTGTTGAGGCTCGTAATTCTTCTTGTACTCGAGCAAGTTCTTGAGCCACCTCTTCTGCATGTGTTTCTTTCTGAGTAACAAAGCCTTCCAAGCTTTATTTTCATCAGCAACCGTGTATAATTGTTCTGCAAAAAGCTCATTTTCTCTCTTAGATTGATATGCAGTAGCCTTGACTGTTGCCAATTCAGAGGTAAGATTTTGGACTTTTTTCTCTAAAGAACTTTTTCTCTTCTCCAAAATGTCTATTTCAATTTGTGAACTCTCATATTGGTCTTTCCAATTGTTGGCCTCTAATTGAGAGTCACGAGCAACTTCTTCAGCATCATGAGTAGTTTTTTCCAGGTCACGATCCATAAGCTCGGTACCAATTAGATTAATTTGTTCATGTAAAGTATATAAGGTTAAAATTGCTAAAGGAAAAAAATCTTTTAAGAAACAAAAGATATTAAGGAATACCTTTAGGCTGGCATGAACAATGTCGTTCAAGAGTGTCATATTACTATGACTCTCGAGTTTTGCTTTTTCAATGTGGCCAATCAAAGGCTCAAGTCAGGTGTCGGCTTGCCCATATTTCCTCAGAAGACTGCTATTAGCAGGGACTTCAATGGTAACACTCCTCATAGTGGAAATCCTACTTGAGGAGCCCACTTCAGTGTGATGGACTATACGAGGAGTGATTGTTGAAGAAGGAATAGTAGAAGAAGGAATGGAGGTAACAGATGAGAGAGGCAGAGAAACGATCACAGGAACGGTAGAGGAAGACAAGGGAGGTTCATCCAGAACCGGACCTAAAGGACCACTACTAAAAACACTAATAAAAATCTGGTTTATAGATTCAACAATATCAGAGGCGGGAGAAATGTCATCATCAGGAATGACCACTGGAACTACAATAGGTTCGGAAAGGGGCAGGTCAGGAGAGACATTGATCTCATCATCAGAGACAATTCGTCTCCTGGCTCGTGGTCTAGTTACCAAAGAGCCCTCACCCTCTCCTTCAGAATCATCTTTAAGAACTGATTTCCTTTTCTCAGACCTCGAGGGAGCTGAAATATCCTAGTTTGATCCTAGGAATATGTTTTGACCACGTGATGCCAAGACACCTTGAAGAGTAACTCCTCGAGTGGCAAAACCTAGGAAAAGAAAGGTTAAAAAGCCAAGATAGCAAAAGATACTTAAGGTAAAAAAAAACTCTTACCATGAGTTTTTGGTTTCCAACCGTAGCGACTGGAAAGGGTTTTCCATGTCCTACCTTCCATTGGTTCAACATTCAAAAGTCTTTCTACCCAACCACGGATATTAGGTACGGGTGCAACCATACCTATGGTTACTGAAAAAGAAACACGATAGTTAAAACAAGTAAGGTTGCAAATAAACAGGCACAGGGATATTTAGTACTTACGTACAAAGTTCCACTTTTCCGGAAGGCGGATGTTCTTTTCACCGACTAGACCCACGGTGGGGGCAGCAACATACCAAGTATACCAGCCACAGTCTTTGTCATCTTCAGGATTCACCAAAACTCTTTTGCTCCTGGTTGTTAAGCCAAATATCCCGTTTCGGAAAAATCTAAGAGAGTAAAGGTGAACTAAATGGGGGAAGGTAAATTCTACGTTGGCTTTGTTAGCAAGGTGCCTCAAGCAGGCAACAACTCGCCATACTATTGGGCCAATTTACCCCAAACAAACATTAAAAAAGCGGCAGAAGTTTAAGATGACCGGGTCGATGGCTGGTTTGAATCCTAAAGTGAAAGGGTAGGTATAAACGAAAGAATAACCTATAATATAAGAGGTAATTCTTTGATATGGGTTAGGAATAATAATGGGGAAATCTTCAGCCCAGTGGCACTCCTTCCTATCTACAGGTGCCAAAGCACTTGTGATTAGAGTAGGGTAAGGATCAACACGATCTAGTGCAACAACTTCAGTTTTTAAGGATTCCTTATCATGTTGAAAAGGAAATTCTATGGGAATAATTTCTTCCACCAAGGGTTCACACAGAGGCTCAGAAGAATCTTTACTTCGAGAAGAACCTCTTTGAGAATGCGAACCCCTGGTTCCAGAGGAAGGACCAGAACCACAAGGAGGCGTTGCAGTGCTACTACCAAGAGTGGAGCTTAAATTGTGTAGCCTGCCTCCTCTTCTATGTCTAACATGATCATTAGGAAAATTATCTAAAATGGGAGTTTCCTAGGGTTAGGGTTTGATGAAGCCATGGATGCAGGAGTTGAATTAAAGTAGGGGATAATGAAGAAAATTAATAAGGCGGAAGTGTTCAATTCAATTTATGAGGAGCAAGAATAAAAGAGAAGCAATATTTTATAGGAAAAAATATGATGGTGGAGGAACCGCAATAATGATAACTGATACTTCGTGAAAAGCAAAGCCGAAAAGAAAGCCTAAAAAAGTTCTGCGAGACAGTACGACCAATGAGGAAGCAACACGTGTCTAGAGCATTAAAAGGAAGTGACAGTCGAAGCGTCAACTTTATCAGAGTATTAAATGGTGACAAAAATTCTCCTTTTATGAAATCCACTTTCCAAGTATTCAAACTGATGAATAAATGGAAAGTGGGGGGACTATCTGTATTGGGAAAATATATGTGCATAAATGAATGGTGATAAAGCGTGACACGTGGAATTATCAAAAGGTTAAATTGGTCAAGGAATCAAAGATTAGGTGCGGGATAAAATAGATACGGGATCACAAAGGAGGTACGAGATAAGAGGCTCGGAAGCCCCGCCTCTATTTAAACATGAATACGCACGAGATACGAAAAGGATAAAGAACCTGGTCAAATAAGAGGATATAGGTACAACTTTTCAAGAGAAATAAATACCAGAGTCGTTAAGGAATATTTGTATTCAATGTAATGATTATGTAAAACAGCATTTAATATCATTAAATATTCATAATAACCTCATTATGGCTTAGATATAACGTACATTTACAGAGATTCTCCAAGAGACCTATAAAAGGAGAAATATATAGTCAATGGAAAGAGGAGGCATTATTGGAATATATTTAGATTTACAAGTTTTCATATATGAGCACTTATAAATTCTTTTCTTTACTTATTTTTCGATTATCAGTAACCCGATTCTTCTATTTTTCTATATTTAACTAAAAATCCATTTTTTGGTTAAATACTTATGACTCTTTTTTGGGCTTGATGAAGATATGGGATCACATATCCTCTCATTTCTTAGGAGAGGTGTATTTACATGTTTTCTAGAGAAAGGGAGAATGAGAGAGAGAGCCCCCCTTTTTGGAAAGTCCTCCCCTCTTATTTATAAGGGGGGTATCCATAGAAAATCCTAAAAAAGGGAACAATTTAGAGGGAATATTCGATAGAATATTCCTTTTGAGTATTCCAAAGCAAACTAGCCGTTTGATGATGGTCGGACCTTGGTTTTTTATGACGGTCTGACCTTGGTTACTGATGACGGTCCGACTTGGTTGTTAATGACGGTCCGACCTTGGTTACTAATGACAGTCCGACCTTGGCCTGTCTAACCACGACCTTATGTCTCCGCGTGCCGAATTTCTCTAATCTAATTTTGACCCATACAGTTAGTCCCTCCGCTTATCGAGTTCATCTTTTGGTCGAGCTCGGTGAGCGGACTTTATTAATCGTAATTTGAGAAATTCGGATAGGGAGGTCGACTAGTGTGGATCGCAGTTGATGGTGCCGATCTTTAGGTCTGAGGTATCCCCATGGGCTGAACTTTAGTAGAGTTTGATCAGGGCCAATGACTCGAGTGATGAGTCGATCGAGAAGGTGGTAGCATTTGAGAAGGCCGTCGAGGCCGGGATGGAGGCATCGTTGGAGGTCATTTGCATCCTCATATCTGGACAGGCGAGTAGGCCGAATATGAATTCGGACGAGGTCGAGTGTTGATTCAGACGAGGCCGAATGTTGTTTTGGTCGAGGCAGAAAGTTGATTCGGATGAGGCTGAATATTATTTCGGTTGAGGTCGAAGGTTGATTTGGTCAAGGCCGAATTCTTTTTGGCGATGGCCCTTGGCTGTTGGGGTCGACCTCCCAATAACCAAGCACTAATATTCTCAAATTACTCCAAACTCTCCTTAAGGTACGTGGTCATCCTACTACAAAGCCCATATGAAACTCCTCCACTCTCCCATTTTGGCGGAACTCATCCCCTTAATCGACTACTCGACCTTCGCTTCATATACCTGGCCTTTTTAGAATATTTGAATACTGCCTGACGCTTCCCACATGTACTTCCTCATCTTTTAATATTCAGTGGCTGTCTTAAATAAAAATCTATCTTCGTGGCACTTGAACCCACAATTGTTACTAGCTTTAAACCTTTCCGAAGGTCACCTTTATCGAACCGTCAATATTAGAAATACTAATTCAATCCTGAACCACCGCACCCTGCGATATCTGACAGTTGTATCTCCAATACTATTTCACAATATCTTACCCCAAAGGCGAATTATAGCAGATTATAACATCGACAAACTTAGTACATTCAATTAGGACCGCGACGCCCCCATCATAGAAGAAAGATCCGCCACGCTTGCAAATACCAAGTCTCATTACGTCCACCAGTACACATCTGACCATCCTTAGTTCAATTGCCTTTCCCCCTGCGGGGAATAAAATACTGAATCTCTTGATTATGCACTGAGTAAACCTCCCTTCAAGTCATTCACTACCCCGACACGTGGGCAACATCCTACCATCATATCACTACTGCGGAATAGTCATTCATAAGCATCATGGCATCTTGTGCATAGCCTCAAAGCCCTCAGAAGTACCGTTACTGAGCTGAAACATTAGAATGTCCTTCCATAAGGTGATGATAATAATCCAATCAACTACATCGGGATAAACATCCCGCACCACATCCGTAGTACCATTATGATTCTTCAATTCTCGATTTATAACAAGCGCTTTGCGTCGCATAAGATTGAGTAGAAATGAATTAAAGGCATACGCCTCCAGGGATCAAATCTCACGATAAGGAATCAAGAAGGGAAGTACTTCTAACAGTCCTGCAGCCTCCCGAGGATAAGTACAGACGTCTCCGTACCGATCCGCGAGACTCTACTAGACTTGCTCATGACTCGTGAGACCCTAGGAACCTAGTACTCTGATACTATGTTGTCACGACCCAAAATCCACCAAGGATCGCGATGGCACCGGGCACCGCGGTCAGGCAAGCCAACAAAATTACTTAATCAAATTCTCGTTCTACTACCTTTGAAATCTAGGATTTTCTTTTAAAATTTAGTAATTTAAAAGATAATTGCCTCAATCAAATTTAAATGATAAGCAGTCATTACAAAATACTTCCAAACTATCCCAGAACCCGGTGTCATAAGTGCAGAAGCAATTTCTAAGAAATCGAATAAAGTACAATAACTGTCCGGAACACAATATGGGATAGAAAATAAATACAGATAATTGAAGAGACTCTGTTGACTGCGGTTCGCCTCGAGAAAATACAGCTCACCTAGTCTCCGTATCAACTATGTCGCGATGCCACTAAGCCACTTGAGTTGCATATACCTGTGCAACAAAAATGCACAGAAGTGTAGTATGCGTACGTAAACAATGTGTACTCGATGAGTATCCCGTCTAATCTCGAAGAAGTAGAGACGAGATAGTCGACTTCGACACATACTAGTGGTCCAATAATGAGGTCAGTAACACATTAAATTATGGATTGCTATAAATATGATTTTAGTCCAAATAGAAGGAAATAAGTAAAAAATTAATTCTTTTATAGAAAATTTTCAAAATTCCTTTTCATAATTATCCTAATATTTTCAAGCCATGAAGAGGCAATAATAACTTAATTAAGTTCGAGGCAGGAATACAAACATGCGCATATTATGCCGAGGCGACGACCCGATCCAACAGAAATAAACTACGCACTTGTCGAGGGTCGACGACGTGCCTATAGATGCATCTATTTAATCTGCCGAGGCATTCTGCCCGTTCCAAAACAAATACACAAATAGATAGCCAATCAAGAATTCAACATGAAGCAATTATCCAAAGAAAAGCCAATTCTTCTTAATAATTTAGGGAAATGAAGTTTAAACCCTTTTAGAAATTCGTTTACTAATTTGATGTGGTTTAAGCAGTTCAAGTTATTGATAGGTTCGTAAATAATCCAAGTATAGCATGCTTTCGGGTCCTAACTACCCGTACAATAGCATAATAGTAGTTACGCACGGATTCTCGTCACCTCGTGCGTACGTAGCCCCCACAAATAGGAGCACATAATCAATTATTTCACCTATGGGGACAATTTTCTCTCACAAGGTTAGAAAGGAGACTCACCTCGCTCCGAAGATCCATAGCCGGCATTCCACGCTCTTCCGAAGACTCGAATCGATGCACAACTCTCCAAAACTAGCCAATAATTATGCAAATTCATTAATATATACTTAACTTCTAATTATAATCCAATTTGTAAAAATTCCTAACACCGATCGAAAAAGTTGACAAAAACGCCCTCGGGCCCACGTGCCCAAAAATCCAAAATTTTTCGAACATAAACTTTACCCATAAACTCACGAACTCAAATATATGATTTTCTCTAAATTCCATACCCAAAGTCGTGGTCAAAATCCAAGATTATTAAATTCCTAGGTCTTACTTCAAACCCCAAGTTTTTCCATAAATTCCTTATCTAAATCCATATATAAACTTTGTATTTAACTCAAAGCTAGCATAAATTACTTACCTCATGACGAGTGATGAAAATGGCACCTCAAAGTTGCTCCCCATCGGCTCCAATGGAAGAAAATCGGGTTGAAATGAACCCAACCCCAGATCTTAAAAGACATCACTGCCTCAGCTATTTCCGCACCTGCGGTCCCTTGACCCCTTCTGTGGTTCCGCAGGTGAGGTTAAAATGCCGCTTCTGCGGTCCTCCTTAGGCCTCCCAATTTTCTCTTCTGCGGCATATCTTTCGCAGATGTGGTCCTGCTTCTGCGAATATTGACCGCATCTGCGGTCCACTCCAGCTGCCCCTGTTCCGCTTCTGCAACCAGCCTTCCGCAGATGCGGTCCCGCTTCTACGGAACCTTGACCGCATCTGCAGTCCATGAGCCCCTGACCAAAATCCGCTTCTGCGGTGGCTTGACCGCATCTGCGGTCCTAGAACCGCATATGCATTTATGACAGAAGCAGTACCTTCAGCTATTCTTCAACTTCCAAATTTGATCCGTTAACCATCCGGAATCCACCCGAGGCCACCGAGACCCGAACCAATCATACCAACTAGTTCTAAAATACATTACGGACTTGCTCGAGGCCTCAAATCACATCAAACAACTCTAAAATTATGAATCAACCCCTAATCCAAGCTTTATGTACTTTAGAACTTCCAACTTCTACTTTCGATGCTTAAACCTATCAAATCACGTCTGATTGACCTCAAATTTTGCGCACAAGTCATATTTGATATTACAGACCTACTCCAACTTTCAGAATCAGATTCCGACCCCGATATCAAAAGGTCCACTTCCAGTCAAACTTCTCAAAACCTTCAATTTTCTATCTTTAGCCAAATGACTTCAAAATGACCTACGGACCTCCGAATTCACTCCCGATCGCGCTCCCAACTCCAGAATCACCATACAGAGCTATTCACAAACTCGGAATCTCAAACGGACATCGATAATACTGAAATGCACTTCAAGCCAAACTTATAAAATTTCTTCTAAAATGCTAACTTCCACAATAGGTGCCAAAACACTCCCGGTTATCCAAAACCCGAACCGGGCATACGCCCAAGTCCGAAATCATCATACGAACCTGCTGGAACCTTTAGATCCTGATTCTGAGGTCGTTTACTCAAAAGTGTCATCCTAGTTAATTCTTTCAACTTTAAACTTCCGAAATGAGAATTTTCTTCCCAAATCAACTCCGAACTTCCCGAAACTCAATTCTGACCGCATGTACAAGTCGTAATACCTTAATTGAAACTGCTCATGGCCTTAGACTGCTGAACGACACACTAGGGCTCAAAACGACTGGTCGGGTCGTTACAGAATATCTCCCAATTGCGAGACCTGCAGCAGGGGCCAAAAAATACCAGAAAACTTGTATGTTTTCTCAACTCCAACCATGCCCAAATCTCACCCGAGCCCTCGGGGCTCCACTCCGAACACTCACACAAGTCCTACAACCATGTGAAAACTTGAACAAGCAACCACATCGCATAATTAACACCTAAAACCATGGATTTAACACCAAAATGCATGAAATCCTCAAGAACACCTAAATTCCTAACTTTTCAACCGAACGTCCGAATCACGTCAAATCAATCCCGTTTCTCACCAAATTTCACAGACAAGACTAAAATATTATATTGAACCTGTACCGGGCTCTGAAACTAACATACGGGCCCGATATCAATGTGATCAAGCATTTTTCCTTTTTATTAAACCCTTAGGATTTCAATTTAATAATTTTCTATAAAAATTCATTACTCGGGCTAGGGACCTCAGAATTCGATTCCGAGCATACGTCCAGGTCCCATATTTTTCCATGGAACTCCCGGGACCGTCAAATCACGAGTCCGGGTCCGTTTTTCCAAAAAGTTGACCAAAGTCAAACTTGGTCTTTTAAGAGAATCATAAAGAAATAATTAGACATATTTCACTCAAAACTCTTCCAACTCCAGAATCAATCGTCCCCGCAAATCGTAAATTAGCTAAATCAAGTATGAAATGTTTAATTTAGGGGAACGGGGTTCAAAAAGGCAAAACGATCGATCGGGTCGTTACATGATCCTTGAAAGAAGATGATTTAACGAAATGATTACAAGTTCACATTTGATCTGTACTTTAGTGAATTGGATTATTGAAATTTCTAAAATTTGATTAATATAGTATTATCCATAAAATAGAGGGATAGGGGCTATGAAGGGAGAGGTTGACCAAAAACTGAACCTTGTCTACCAATTTGTCTCTAATTTTAGGTCCTTAGGTTTGGTGCTTTTACAAAATTAACGCGGACCGGTCCCCAGTAATATTATACCCACTGAAACGTGGATGAATATTGACTGTTGGAATGGAATTTTTGCGAAACACCTGGCTCTATATATTAGGTTATGTCTCTCTAAGCTTAACATATTAAGGCCCCAGCTTTCCTCGGTTGATATTATTGTGTGTCTGTGTGTTACTTTTTACCGTCAACTTCCTCTTAAGTAGTATTCCCTCCGTTCTAGTTTACGTGAATCTATTTTTTTTTGTTTCGTTCCAAAAAGAATGAACTCTTTCTAAATTTGATAACAATTTAGCTTAAACTTACAACTCTACCCTTAATGAGAAGTTTTTATAACCACACAAATACTCTGGACCCCATTTGGACCTGTTTAGGACCACAAATTTTAAAAATCTTCATTTTTTTTCTTAAACTCCGTGCCCAGTCAAACATGTTCACGTAAATTAAAACGGGGGAAGTATTACAGAACTTTTTTGTTGTCAGAGTCTAATTATCCAACTTCTCAAGTGTTGTATATATGACTATATTGGCAATGTCATATTTGATCTAGGATTTTAGGTTAACTAGGATTTTAGGTTAACGAGTTACTACAAAAATCTCGAGTTAATATAAAATACTAATCTGATGAACGAATTGAGTTCCAAATTAAATATTCTTATACATTTAATGAATTTTTCAATATAAATACAAGTTTTAGACAAAATCTACTGGGTTCACGGGAACCCATAGCTATTGAACAGAATCCGCCCATCTCTAATTGTTAGGGAAAGAAGGCGTAAATTAAACCTAGTTATCATCGTTATATGGATTGATTATACAATTATTTGAAGGGGATATTCTTATAATTAACTTTCAAAACCCACTCCCGCATGCATCTCCATTTGAACGATATTATTGAAATATTTTTGAGTCAATGTTTTCGTCATGGAAGGACGTCCTCTTTACTGGCTTGTTTTAAGATAACGATCCTCGCTGCAGTTTCATTCAATTACAATCTTTAACATATATCCTAAAGTCCTAAACCAAACTCAAACATGTTCAATATACCTGTAAAGTAAAAAAAAAGAGCTAGTACAAAAGAATAAGAAGTTAAACTTTTGTGATATTTCCAAAAATGTGGACAAATATTTATCCATGTGGCAAGATGCATGCATGTAAAGTGGACAAATGTCTTACCCAAGAACATATGGCAAGCCTTCTAGAACGGAAGAGATAAATGACAAGAAGCTTTTGACAAGTGGCAAAAGCCATTAGCCACCTTCTTACCATGCACAATAAAACTTCATGCAAATGAGGCTATAAATAGCCATTTCTAATCACTCATTATCATGATCAAGACAAAATAGAAATCCTTCTTCTCTTTCCTTCTGATTTCATTATTCACCAATTTTCCTTGTCTTTCTTTTTGGTAGTTTAACTTCTCTTGTCCCCCTCTTTTAAATAGCTGGGTTTGTAATATTTGATTTTGTTGATTCCTGTATCCTCCCTAATAGAGGTAGGCTTGTTTAATCCTGGGGAAATATTTTACATTGCTGAAATAATTTCTTAGAATAGTGCCTAGCACGACTCAAGCCAGTTGGTGTATTTCCGCTCACAAATCATTTTATTGCAGTATTGTTATTATTGTTGTTATTTTCGGTGTCATTTTTCTACGATCTAAGAAACTATGGCAAGTAATACTACTTCAAAATTTTTTGATTGTGCTACCAATTTTGGTGTTGTCTCTACTGCTATTGTTCCAGACTTCCAGTTGTCCTGCCAGATATCCATGGTGTTGCAAATATGTTATTGCATCCTCAACTTTGGCAGACATTAATGTCCAAACACAGATATGTGAACAGACATGGTTACATATTCAATGCTAATATTAAAACCTTCAAGAAAAATGCACCTCAATGCAATAGTAGAGTTGGGATAAATGATAATCTCGCTATGTCAAAATTAAATTTGATTAAAGCGGATAATATAATTGTGGCAGTCATTTCCCAAATAAATAATGTGGCAAGTGTGAGAGATTGGATGATAGACTCTGGTGTTACTAAGCACATTTGTGCAAACAAAAATGAATTTTTTTCTTACACCCAAGTTGAGGGAGGAGAAGAAACTATTTATCTTGGTGACTCAAGAACAACTCGTGTTCTTGGGAAAGGAAAAGTTCTTCTGAAACTCACATCTGGTAAAACTCTAGCATTGAGTGATGTATTGCATGTTCCTAATATCCAAACCAATTTGATTTCTGTGGGGTTATTAGAAAAAGTTGGAGTGAAGGTTTCATTTGAAAATAATAAGGTCGTATTGACCAAAAATAATATTTTTGTGGGCAATGGATATTATAACAATGGTTTATTTGTGTTAAATATTTCTGATACTAGCAATGAAAATGCATCTTCTTCTGCTTACATGATTGAGTCTATTTCTTTGTGGCATGTTAGATTAGGACATGTTAATGTCGCGTATATAAAGAAAATGCAGGCGCTAGGATTAATATCTGATTTAGACACAAATAATATTAACAAGTGTGAAATATGTGCTGAAGCTAAAAGTACTAGAAAGACCCATTTTTCCGTAAATATAGAAACTGAATTGTTGTCTTTAATTCACATTGATTTAGGCGACTTGAAGCAGAATATGACTCGAGGTGGTAAAAGATATTATGTAACTTTTATTGATGATTTTTCTAGATATACTAAGTTGTATTTGCTTAGAAATAAAGATGATGCATTTAATTCTTTTATTTCTTATAAAACTGAGGTTGAAAATTAACTTAATAGAAAAATCAAGAGAATTAGATCAGATAGAGGTGGAGAATATTTATCTTTAAATGATTTTCGTGAGAAGAATGGAATAATTCATGAAGTAACTCCGCCTTATTCACCTAAGTCAAATGGAGTAGCTGAAAGGAAAAATAGAACATTGAAAGAGATAATGAACTCTTTGTTAGTCAGTTCTAATGCTCTTGATAACTTGTGGGGTGAAGCTATTCTATCTGCATGTCATTTACAAAATAGAATACCACATATAAAAGCAGGCAAAAATCCTTATGAATTGTGGAAAGGTTATAAACCTAATTTAAAATATTTAAAAGTGTGGGGTTGCCATGCTAAAATTCTTTTACCTGAACCTAAAAAGAGAAAAATAGGTTCTAAAACTGCTGATTGCATGCTAATTGGATATGCAAAACATAGTGCAGCTTATAGATTTTTTGTTTAAAAAAGTAATGTGCTTGATTGCAATACTATAATTGAGATAAAGAAAGCAGAGTTCTTTGAATCTATTTATCCATTATCTGATAAAATTTCTCATAAATCTATTGAAATAAATAATGAAATTACCTCTAATGAGGAATTGAGAAGGAGCAAAAGTCTTAGGAAAGAATATTTTTCTTATGGAAATAATTTTCAAACTTTTCTTGTCGATAATGAACCATCAAATTATTTTGAATCTATATCTTCTTCAGATGCTAAACATTAGAAAAAGGCAATAAATGTTGAAATTGATTCCATTATGAAAAATAATACATGAATTTTAACTGACTTAACTTTTGGTGCAAACCTATTGTTTGTAAATGAATTTTCAAAAGGAAATTTAATCCTGATGCAGCATAACTTTGAATTGGAAGGATATTGCCGCACATTTAGATGATGTCCACAAGGGGTAAATGGACCTGTGCAGCTGGAGAGTGAGCTCAGACTCAGGATGGGTATTGATATCGTAGTGATTGTACCCCGTGCAGCAGCGTTGGAAGATGCCGGGGAGAGCTTTCTATAGGTGGGTTACCTAAGTGAGCAGGTTACCGGTCATGTAGTTGGCAAGGCTTCTGCAAAGAATTCTATCGGTTATATAGCAAAGAGATTGGTTGTGCAAATGTGTTTGATGAGCCAGAATATAAGAAAGGGGTTTTACAGAAAGATTTTGAGAACTTTGGCGGTTGATTGCGCAAGGTTATGTCAATAAGAGATAAAGAGGACGGGTGAATTCTAGATTTGTGAGATAATGGCTTCATGCTAAGTGGGAGAGTTCCACCGCTTATGATTGGATTGCATGGTTAACTACTTGCGAGAGTTTTGGCTATTAGCATATCGATGGGCTATTTTAGCTACAGAAAAGGACCATAAGTGGTAATTTGAGCAAAGGAAGTATTAATGGTGGGCTATCATTGGCCTTATTGGCCCATGTTCAGACTTGGGGGAAGATTCAGGATTTTGCTTTGTATGGATGCGGGTTCCAAGGGAAGTGATTCGGCGGGTTCTTCACCGAAGGGATATTCATGTGACGGAAGACTCATGGAGTTGATTATATTCGGGGCCAAGTGAAAGCGGGTGGCTCTCAACAACGGTCATGGTAAATTTACAAGATGAGGTATGATACCTAATGATTTCGAGCGTATAGTTACGGGTAAGAATCAAGCTTGTTAGCAGCCTATGAGAAGAGGCACAGAATGTTTTGTGATGTTTTGGCTTGAGATGTAGCAATTGGGAGGTGTGAAAATAGTTCATGGGATTTGAGACGGAATGGTCTCGCAGTTCAAGGTCACTCGAGGTGAGTGCGGATAGAGTGTGGTAAGTGTTGGATGGAGTTATTATTGTTTCGATGTCAATCAAGGATAAGTTGGACGAAGATAGATTGCTTAGCCATAATTGAGTTGACATATTGGTGGTGGAGATCAGTTCCTTCCGTGTGATCAAGTTATGCAAGTGATTTGTGACGGTGCGTATGAGGCTTGTCAGCTGCCGTAATTGATATTATTCAGAAGCATTCTTCTGTTATGGCTTGTTATGTGGAAGCGGATTCCGGAAGGGCTATGGTGCCTTAGACCACTACTTAGATGTTTGCATATTCTATGGTTATAAGAATTTGCATGTGTATTGCTATGTTTCTCCTGAAGTGAGTTCAGTGAAAAGCTTTTATATGATGAAGTGTTGACCTATTAGTGGTTCCGGAGTTATGATAAGAATCATGTTCTATCATATATTGGCATGTCGGGTGCAGTGAGTAGTATGGAATTTGAAGTGAGAATCAAGGTTGCAATTTGGTGTGGACAATGATGTCACAAGCTCGGATGAGCAGGAAAAGGAGTTTTAATGTTTAAAGTAAGTTGGTATTGTCTTCAACGTCACCTGAGATTGTTGTTTTGTAAAAAAAAGCTTGTATCATGGTTAATGATTCTTTATCGCTTTTTAGCGTTGGTGCGGCCGGTGGTTGGGATGTGCGGACCTGTTATGTGTTTCGAAAGTTTGTGGGAAAGTGTCCCATAGGAAGATTGTATAAGTGTGACATGTGGTCACTTGATTGATTAACGATTTAAACCAAGTATGAGGATCGCGGTAATACCATTTATTCAAGAATTTATGCCTGGAGGGCACTCTGGTTATTGGGTTATGGACTGTGGAGGTTCGCTCTAGCTATAAGGGTTGTTCTTATGTGTTACGAGCAGAAAGGAGGATTATTATGGACCTTGGAAAGGTTATTAGCCTAGTCAGTGCAATTAGAATCGGCCTGAGGTCAGTGGATGGATTCAAATGTGAATATGGGCTTTATATCAGGCCAAACGTGTTCATTTCAGTAATGCGCTCCTTATGGAGGAGTAGTCAGGGTGTTATTTCGTTGCCAGATATTTCATGTAGTGATGCATTGCGCCGTGTGAGTTGTGAGACGGCTTGAGAAATTGGTTATGTGTTGAGGATCCGCGTAGAAATGATGTTATTTGAGCCAAATGGCTCCTGAGATTCAGATTGTATGACGCACCTCAGTTGTGCTTGAGTTTTGTAGCTTGTAACGTTATATGTCCCCACAGGGATGGTATTATGCACCTAGAGTGCTTGTGACCAAAATTCGATATTTTATCGTAATGAGCAAATTTAGTTCGATGTGCAATCTCCTTATGCGAGATCTATGTATGGATCGGGTGGCACGCCGCCATGGGTATGTTATTTGGATCGGGTTGCGCGCCGTAACAATGTGATGTTGAGTATAGTTTTCTATATGCTATTTTTCTATGTCTTGCTTCCTATTTTCTAAGGAAAGTCCGTATTAGTGCGGGAGTTAATTCCTTCCAGAGTTCATTTTCCTTTTGTATCGCGTTCGAATTGGTGGCCTATTGGCACATGGTAGCATCATATGAGACTTTTGATAATGTCTGGGGTGGCTAATTGCCTGAGCAGTTGTATTGGATGAGACGAGATCCCTTGATCTAGGATCATTGCAATCTGACTATATGAAGTATATTATGGAGATAAGACCATTATTTGGTTCAGAATGAGGTGATGGTTTTTGTCAAAGGTATAGACCTAATGATTTGTTGATTCGGCAGCCGGTTATGAATTTCTACACATATCTTCCGTTATGGCAGTATTGTAAGAGTTAGAGCAAGACCTATGTAGGTCATGAGGTGCAATGGGAGCATCGGATTTGTGGAATTTTGATTTATTTGATTAGAGAATGTTATTGTGGTCCTGTGAGTAATGTGGTGCAAGGTACGAATTCAACAAAATTGTGCAGTCATGTTTGGGTAAGACGTGTAGTGATTGATATGGTGAATATATGTTGGAAACAGGTCGGGCATAGAATTCCGGATGTTGAAATTGGGCTTTAAGTTGTATCTGCTTGAATAAAAGAGAATATCTTCAGAATTGATCGAGCTAATGTGCTCAACTGAGTTGTGATAGTACGGGAAGGTGCATGAGAAGTTAAACAGCGATTTCAGACCACTCCATTGTAGTTCTCAGCACGTTCGAGGATGAACGTATGTTTAAGTGGGAGAGAATGTAATGACCCGACCGAGCATTTTGAGCCCTAGCGCGTCGTTCAGCAGTTTGAGGCCATGAGCAGCTTCAATTCAGGTATTATGACTTGTATGTGCGGTCGGAATTATGATTCGGAAAGTTCGGAGTTGATATGGAAAAAGAATTCTAATTTCGGATGCTTAAAGTTGAAAGAATTAACTAGGATGGGACTTTTGAGTAAACGACCTCAGAATCAGGACCTGAAGGTTCCAGCAGGTTCGTATGATAATTTCAGACTTGGGCATATGCCCGGTTCGGGTTTTGGATAACCCGGGAGCGTTTTGGCGCCTATTGTGGAAGTTAGCATTTTAGAAGAAATTTCATAAGTTTGGATTGAAGTGTATTTCAGTGTTATCGATGTCCGTTTGAGATTCCGAGTCTGTGAATAGCTCTGTATGGTGATTTTGGAGTTTGGAGCGTGATCGGGAGTGAATTCGGAGGTCCGTATGTCATTTTGAAGTCATTTGGCTAAAGATAGAAAATTGAAGGTTTTGAGAAGTTTGAATGGAAGTGAAATTTTCGATATCGGAGTTGCAATCCGTTTTCGAAAGTTGGAGTAGATCCGTAATGTAGAATATGACTTGTGCGCAAATTTTGAGATCAATCGGACGTGATTTGATAGGTATAAGCATCGAAAGTAGAAGTTGGAAGTTCTAAAGTTCATAAAGCTTGGATTGGGAGTTGATTCATGATTTTAGCATTGTTTGATGTGATTTGAGGCCTCGAGCAAGTACGCTATGTGTTTTGGGACTCTTTGGTATGATTGGTTGGGGTCCCAGGGGCCTCGGGTGGATTCCGGATGGTTAACGAATCAAATTTGGAAGTTGAAGAATAGCTGAAGGTCCTGCTTCTGTCATAACCGCATCTGCAGTTCTAGGACCGCAAAAGCGGGACCGCAGATGTGGTCAAGCCACCGCAGAAGCAAATTTTGGTCAGGGGCTCGTGGACCGCAGATGCGATCAAGGTTTCGCAGATGCGGGACCGCATCTGCGGAAGGCTGGTCGCAGAAGCGGAAGAGGGAAAGCTGGAGTGGACCGCAGATGCAGTTAATGTTCCGCAGAAGCGGCATTTTAACCGCACCTGTGGAACCCCAGAAGCGGTCAAGGGACCGCAGGTGCATAAATAGTTGAGGCAGTGAGGTCTTTTAAGATTTGGGGTTGGGTTTATTTCAACCCCATTTTCTTCCATTGGAGCCGATGGGGAGCAACTTTGAGGTGCCATTTTCATCACTCGTCATGAGGTAAGTAATTTATGCTAGCTTTGAGTTAAATACAAAGTTTATATATGGATTTAGACAAAGAATTTGTGGAAAAACTTGGGGTTTGAGGGAAGACCTAGGAATTTGATAATCTTGGATTTTGACCAGAACTTTGGGTATGGAATTTAGAGAAAATCATATATTTGAGTTCGTGAGTTTATGGGTAAAGTTTATCTTCGAAAAATTTCGGATTTCCGGGCATGTGGGCTTGATGGCATTTTCATCAACTTTTTGATCGGGGTTAGGAATTTCTACAAATTGGATTATAATGTGAAGTTAAGTATATATTAATGAACTTGCATAATTATTGGCTAGTTTTGAAGCGTTGTGCATCAATTCGAGTCTTCGGAAGGGCGTGGAATGCTGGTTATGGATCTTTGGAGCGAGGTGAGTCTCCTTTCTAACCTTGTAAGATGCCCATATGTGAAATAATTGATAATCTGCTCCTATTTGTGGGGGATACGTACGCACGAGGTGACGAGAGTCCCTGCATTGCTACTATTATGCTATTGTTGGGGTAGTTAGGACCCAAAAGCATGCTATACTTGGATTATTTACGAACCTATCAATAACTTGAACTTCTTAAACCACATCGAATTAGTAAACGAATTTCTAAAAGGGTTTAAACTTCATTTTCCTAAATTATTAAAAAAAAAATTGGTTTTTCTTTGGATAATTGCTCTATGTTGAATTCTTGATTGGCTATCTATCTGTGTGTTTATTTTAGAATGGGCCGAATGCCTCGGCAGATTAAATAGATGCATCTATAGGCATGCCGTCGACCCTCGGCAAGTGCATAGTTTATTTCTGTTGGATCGGGCCGTCGCCTCGGCATAATATGTGCATGCTTGTATTGCTGCCTTGAACTTAATTAAGTTATTATTGCTTCTTCATGGCTTGAAAATATTTGGATAATTACGAAAAGAAATTTTGGAAATTTCCTATAAAAGAATTAATTGTTTACTTGTTTCCTTCTATTTGGACTAAAATCATGTTTATAGAAATCCATAATTTAATGTGTTACTGACCTTATTATTGAACCACTAGTATGTGTCGAAGTCGACTATCTCGTATCTACTTCTTCGAGATCAGACGGGATACTCATTGAGTACACGTTGTTTACGCACTCATACTACACTTCTGTGCATTTTTGTTGCATAGCTATATGCAACTCTAGTGGCTTAGTGGCATCGCGACATGGTTGATACGGAGACTAGGTGAGCTGTATTTTTTCGAGGCGATCCGCAGTCAACAGAGTCTCTTCAATTATCTGTATTTATTTTCTATCCCATATTGTGTTCTGGACAGCTATTGTACTTTATTTGATTTCTTAAAAATTGCTCATGCACTTGTGACACCGGGTTCTGGGATAGTTTGAAAGTATTTTGTAATGACTGCTTATCATTTAAAATTGATTGAGGCAATTATCTGTTAAATTACAAAATTTTGAAATAAAAACGTAGATTTCAAAGGTAGTAGAACGAGAATTTGATTAAGTAATTTGGTTGGTTTGCCTGACAGCGGTGATCGACTCCAATGGAAGAAAATTGGGATGAAATGAACCCAACCCTGGATCTTAAAAGACCTCACTGCCTCAGCTATTACTGCACCTGCGGTCCCTTGACCGCTTTTGCGATTCCGCAGGTGCGGTTAAAATGCCGCTTCTGCGGTCCTCCCTAGGCCGCCCTATTTTTGCTTCTGCGACATATCTTTCGCAGATGCGGTCCCGCTTCTGCGGACCATTGACTGCATCTGTGGTCCACTCCAGCTACCCCTCTTCCGCTTCTGCAACCAGCCTTCCGTAGATGCGGTCCCACTTCTGTGGAACCTTGACCGCATCTGCGGTCCACGAGCCCCTGACCAAAATCCACTTCTGCGGTGTCGTGACCGCATCTGTGGTCTCGCTTCTACCGTCCTAATACCGTAGATGTGGTTATGACAGAAGCAGCACCTTCAGCTATTCTTCAACTTCCAAATTTGATCTGTTAACCATCCAGAATCCACTCGAGGCCCCCGGGACCCCAACCAATAATACCAACCAGTCCCAAAACACATTACACACTTGCTCGAGGCCTCAAATCACATCAAACAATGCTAAAATCATGAATCAACCTCCAATCCAAGCTTTATGAACTTTAAAATTTCCAACTTCTGCTTTCGATGCTTAAACCTTTCAAATCACGTCCGATTGACCTCAAATTGTGCGCACAAGTCATATTCAACATTACGGACCTACTCCAATTTTCAGAATCGGATTACGACCCCGATATCGAAAAGTCCGCTTCCGGTCAAACTTCTCAAAACCTTTAATTTTCTATCTTTAGCCAAATAACTTCAAAATGACCTACGGACCTCCGAATTCACTCTTGATCTCGCTCCCAACTCCCGGATCACCATACGGAGCTATTCACAGACTCAAAATTTCAAATGGACATCGATAACACTAAAATGCACTTCAAGCCAAACTTATGAAATTTCTTCTAAAATGCTAACTTCCATAATAGGCACCAAAATGCTCCCGGGTTATCCAAAACCTGAACCGGGCATATGCCCAAGTCTGAAATCATCATACGAACCTGCTGGAACCTTCAGATCCTGATTCTGAGGTCGTTTACTCAAAAGTCCCATCCTAGCTAATTCTTTCAACTTTAAGCTTCCGAAATGAGAATTCTCTTCCCAAATCAACTCCGAACTTCCCGAAACTCAATTCTGACCGTGCGTACAAGTCGTAATACCTGAATTGAAGCTGCTCATGGCCTCAAACTACTAAACGATGCGCTAGGGCTCAAAATGATCGGTCGGGTCATTACACCTTATTGGTGAGGATTTGTGGGAAGTTTATAATGGGAGTAAGACAAGTCCTCCTATTGGCGCACTGGAAAATTACAATGCGCGTAAGAAGTGGAAGCATATTAATGCTAAAGCGGAGTTTATCCTAAAGAGGTCTATCTCTCCTAATTTATTTGATCATATTATAAGGTGTAAATCAACTCATGAAATATGAAGGACATTCGATTTGCCGTTCAACAAGAAGGATGAAGCTCGGCTACAAATTTTGGAGAATGAGTTAGCTAACACCATCAAGTTAATCTCTCTACCGAGTATTTTTTGAAGGTTAAAAATCTGTGTTCCAAAATTTCTCTATTGAATCAGACGAGGCTATCTCTAAAGCATGAATAATAAGAATTATTATTCATGGTTTAAAGCTAGAATATATTCCCTTTATTACATCAATTCAAGGATGGGTTCAACAACCATCTTTGGAAGAATTTGAAAATTTGTTATCGTCACAGGAGCTACTAGCCAAAATAGATGACTGGTGTATCTATCAAAGAAGGGGAAGGAAATTCTCTTGTCACCGATAAGAGTAAATTTAAAGGGAAACTAAGAGATAGCATGTGTCACACCTCCTTTTTTGTGCTACCCGCGAGGGCGCAAGGGAGTTTTTCCAATTAAAGGACAATCGAAACGGAATTTATTTATTTAATTCAGAGTCGCCACTTGAGAGATTTATGGTGTCCCAAGTCACCGGTTGAATCCCAAATCGAGGAAAAGAATGACTCTGTTTAACAGTCTGCGCACCAGAAATCCGGATAAGGAATTCTGTTAACCCGGGAGAAGGTGTTAGGCATTCCCGAATTCCGTGGTTCTAGCACGGTCGCTCAACTGTCATTTTCGGCTTATTTATCTGATTTACCATGTTTTAACTTATGTGCAAATTTTAACCTTTAACCGCTTTTAATATTATTATTCAATATTTTAATAAAAGAATTGCAACATCATGAAAATGCATTTCAAACCACGTCACAATCAATGTACCCGTGATTATCGAAACATTTCAATTTTTTGTTGAGATTTGGATTTGGGTCACATAAATGTGCACCCGAGTTTAGGGAGATAAGATTATTAAATGCGCGCTTAAAGCTATTAACGCGTTATTATTTTTCAGAAGAGGCCGTGAAAATTCACTAAACGACCAACTCCGAAATCTATCAAATTATTACATCCTTTTATTGAGGGCCCTGAAACTTGTAATTTAATATGGCGAGGCACGCCTCCTTTGTTTTAAGGATATCCTAAAATAATTACATTTCTATTTAAATTTGTCTCTATAATAAAGAAGGTAAAATCCTAATTAATTACGAACTAAAAAAAATGTAATACACTCATTTAAATTGAAACAAATATTAATGGAAAGGAATTTAGCTTATATATAAAAAAATAATTATGAATTTCGAAATTTATAAATAAATGCGAAATTTGACAACTAATATTCAAAAGAAATTAATTAGAGCAAGATTAAAGCTCGCGTTGTTATATATAAAAAAAAACTAATGGAATTATTTATTCACAATCATTTGAAACTAAGCTCATCTCATTTTTATTTTATTTTTTTAAAATAATCCTAAATTGACTGCATTTTTTTTTTAAGAATAAAAGAGAAAATCCTAATTAATTACATATTTTTAAAAAAAAAAACGTAACATATTAATTGCTAGAATAAGACAAATGTTAACGGAAAGAAATATTACTAGAATTGAAATTAAAAATAAGGTACGGGATTGACAAATGATATATACAAATTAACTCATTATCCCATAACTAGTTTAAACTCATATTGTTAGGTGACTTGAACTATTGGAATTAACTATTTACAATTATTTAAAAAAACTATACTTAATCTTAATCAATTATG
>MU677433.1:8821-19303 GCA_026770625.1 Nicotiana glauca
AAAAACAAAAAAAAAAAAGCTGGACATAAAAAAGCCCGTTAGGCCCGCTAAGCCCGCTAAGCCCACGAGACCGGCCCGTTTAGCCCAGGACCATCTGGGCTTAGGCCCGTCACGGGCCGGTTCCACCCAGCAGGCCCACGAAGCCCGGGACCGCCCGAGCCCGGGACCGCCAGGCCCGGGACCGCCAGGCCCGGCCCGTTTGGCCCATTTAAGGCCCGGGACCGCCAAAAATACAGCCTTAACCTGGAGTTCCTTTTGTTCAACATCATCAACCTCCTCCCCCGCGACTAGGTTGTCAAGAGGGACATTCCCGTTTAAAGCCATGTGTATCTGTTGGTTAGACACAAATAATGCTAGTAAAAAGAAGGAAAGAGAAGCAAAACACAAAATTAGCTACACAAATAGTTAACACCGTAAGCTCCCCAGCAACGTCGCCAAAAAGTGATCGGTGCAGACTCAACCCTTAGGAAGAGTGGGCGCTAACTACTTTTACCCGATAGTGGTGTCGGGTTCAATTTCCACTGGGAGCTAGTTGTGGGAGTCAAATATTTGTGAAGTCTAGAAAAGTGTTTTGGCTCCCAATTTTGCTTCTATCATTTTTGGTTTTTCTTTTGTTTATCAACTAAATTTATCAACTACAATTGTAAACTAAATTATGCTAAGTAATGATGCTAGTTGTATGCAATAAGAGAAAAGCACTAGGGTCGTAGCACTCGCCTAGGTGACTAAGTAAAGGGTATAGAATTCTAATGCAAGGATGATAATTAAGGGGAATATTGATAACCGTTGCACTATAGCACTCACTCTCACACCTCTCAGTAGAGAGAGTGATTTTTACCAATTGACTCTCTCGAGACCAATTGGGTAGGCTAATTTGCCCAAGAAACTAATGGTTCAAGTGGGGGTAATTAGTCTCTCCAGGTTCAACCCGTTACTTGGGACTACCATTCTCATGGGTCCATCCCAAATCCTTGTTGGGTTAATTGTGAGGTCATAGACTCTCTTTCTCAAGAAGATTCAAGACCCACTAAGCTAGACTTAGTGTTTTCAACCACCAAGAGTGAAAACATACAATCAACCCAAATACCAAACATCCAACATCATCCAAGCATCAAGCTAAAACACCCATTAATTCGCCACACTAGGGTTGAGCCACAACCCTAGCTAATGGGTTTAGCTAGACATGGTAGAAGTAGAAATAGAAGAAATACTGGAAGAGATTGACATAATCATTAACTACAAACTTAATCTACTTGAATCCACGTTAATTACAAGAGAAAATTGCCTAAAGTAGGCTAATATCAAGTGCCTCGTGCTCAGCTGCTCAAACAGATTCCAAAACTTTACCTAAAAGAGTAAAATGTTCAATATATACTACACAGGAAAAACCAGACAAAAATACCCCTGAGGGTCTGGCACTGACCGCATAGAGATGTCATGTGGCCGCGTAGGGTAACTGGTCTCCATATCTGGGCTTATGGACTTGAGGATGCGGACTGCGTAAAAATGTCATGCGGCCGCATAGGTTGAGTCATGCGGACCGCATGGATATGGTGCGCGGCCGCACTGTAGAGTTCATCCCATTTTGACTCTATGATCTCTTACCCACGCGGACCGCATTGATTTGGTGTGCGGCCGTGCGGAACTTTGTCTTGACTTTTTGAGCCTCTGATCGATCATCATTGCGGACCGCGTGGAAATGGATGCGGTCCGCGTGGATCTTCTTCAGAATTGCTGATTCTCTGAACTTAGTGTTTTCAACCACCAAATCTGAGTGAAAACATACAATCAACCCAAATACGAAACATCCAACATCATCCAAGCGTCAAGCAAAAACACCCATTAATTACCCACACTAGGGTTGAGCCACAACCCTAGCTAATGGGTTTAGCTAGACATGGTAGAAGTAGAAATAGAAGAAATACTGGAAGAGATTGACATAATCATTAACTACAAACTTAATCTACTTGAATCCACGTTAATTACAAGAGAAAATTGCCTAAAGTAGGCTAATATCAAGTGCCTCGTGCTCAGCTGCTCAAAAAGATTCCAAAACTTTACCTAAAAGAGTAAAATGTTCTATATATACTACACAGGAAAAACCGGACAAAAATACCCCTGAGGGTCTGGCACTGACCGCATAGAAATGTCATGTGGCCGCGTAGGGTAACTGGTCTCCATATCTGGGCT
Source organism: Nicotiana glauca (assembly GCA_026770625.1). Taxonomy (NCBI): domain Eukaryota; kingdom Viridiplantae; phylum Streptophyta; class Magnoliopsida; order Solanales; family Solanaceae; genus Nicotiana; species Nicotiana glauca. The sequence continues at coordinate 11,012 of MU677433.1, forward strand.
TATGGACTTGAGGATGCGGACTGCGTAAAAATGTCACGCGGCTGCATAGGTTGAGTCATGCGGACCGCATGGATATGGTGCGCGGCCGCACTGTAGAGTTCATCCCATTTTGACTCTATGATCTCTTACCCACGCGGACCGCATTGATTTGGTGTGCGGCCGTGCGGAACTTTGCCTTGAATTTTTGAGCCTCTGATCAATCATCATTGCGGACCGCATGGAAATGAATGCAGTCCGCGTGGATCTTCTTCAGAATTGCTGATTCTCTGAACTTTCTTGCGCGGCCGCGTGACAAATCAGTGCGGACCACGCAGGTTGGGATTTAACTTGATACCTTTCTGAACCTTCCTGTGCGGCCGCACATCAGAACAGTGCGGTCTGCTCAGGTCACTTATTTCCCCACTTTCAGTCATCTTTTGATGCTTGGCAGGTTTCACTCCTTTTTGAGCCGATTTGTGATATTCATCATCTAGTTGCTCAAACCTGCAATCAAGCGCAACTTGTAAGCAATTTATGACTAATCAAGAGAAATTTATGCACAAAGCTCAGGTAAGAATGGGTATAAAACATGCACAGTTCATAGTTATCAGCTGCCAACTCCAAATCATGCACTGGATAGTTCCTCGAAGCATAGGCAATGACCTTTCCATCCTGCATCAACACTGCACCAAGCCCAATATGGGAAGCATCACAATAGACTATATAATGCCCTAAAACCGTGGGCAAAACCAATACCGGTGATTAGTCAGAGCTGTCTTAAGCTTTTGAAAGCTCGCCTCACACTCATTTGACCATCTGAACTGGGCACCCTTCTGGGTCAATCTGGTCATCGGGGCTGAGATAGATGAAACTCCATCCACGAACCGATGATAGTAGCCTGCTAATCCCAAGAAACCCCAAATCTCCGTAGCTGACGTAGGTCTTGTCCAGTTCTTGACTGCCTCAATCTTCTTTGGATCAACCTGAATACCCTGATACAATATGACCCAGGAATGCAACTGAACTTAACCAAAACTCACATTTTGAAAATTTTGCATACAGCTGACTATCTTTCAGAGTCTAAAGAACCACTTTGAGATGCTGCTCATGCTCCTCCTGGCCGTGGGAGTATATCAATATGTTATCAATGAAGACTATCATGAACAAATCTAGATAAGGGCTGAACACCCGATTTATCAAATCCATAAAAGCTGCTGGGGCATTTGTCAACCTGAATGACATGACCAAGAATTCATAATGCCCGTACCGAGTGCAAAAAGCTGTCTTAGGAACATCGGATGCCCTAGTCTTCAACTGATGGTAGCCAGATCTCAAGTCTATCTTTGAAAACACCTTCGCACCCTGAAGCTGATTGAACAAATCATCAATCCTCGGTAGTGGATACTTATTCTTGATTGTAACCTTGTTTAGTTGCTGGTAATCAATGCGCATTCTCATCGAACCATCCTTATTATTTACAAACAACACTGGCGCACCCCACGTCGAAACACTGGATCTAATGAAACCCTTCTCAAGTAAATCCTGCAACTGCTACTTCAAGTCCTTCAACTCTGGCGGGGCCATGCGATATGGCAGAACAGAAATGGGCTGTGTGCCCGGAGCCAAATTCATGCAAAAATCAATATCCCTGTCGGGTGGCATACCCGGCAGGTCTGAAGGGAAAACCTCAGAAAACTCGCGAACCACAGGCATAGAATCAATAGAGAGAGCCTTAGCACTGGAATCACGAACATAAGTTAAATAAGCCAAACACCCTTTCTCGACCATATGCCGAGCCTTCACATACGAAATGACACTGCGGGTAGAATGACCAAGAATCCCTCTCCACTCTAGACAAGGCAAATTCGGCAAAGCTAAGGTTACAGTCTTGGCATGGCAATCTATGATAGCGTGGTACGGGGATAACCAGTCCATACCCAATATAACATCGTAGTCTACCATATCTAAAAGTACCGTATCGACACGAGTCTCAAAACCCCCAATCACCACAATACAGGAACGATGAACTCGATCGACCATAATAGAATCACCCACCGGTGTAGACACATAGACAGTAACACTCAGTGGATCACTAGGCAGAACCAAGTACGATGCAAAATAAGAAGACACATACGAATATATGATAAGTTAGGATTTTAACATGATTATACCCCTACTTGCTATTGCTTTTGTTATGAATTACAAAATAATAGTCCCAAAATGCTTACAAGTTGTGCTTGATTGCAAGTTTGAGCGGCAAGATGACAAATGTCAAAGATCGGCTCAAAAAGGAGTGAAACCTGCCAAGTGTCAAAGACCAAGTGAAGTGGGGAACAAGAAGACCCAGCGTGGCCGCACTGATTTGCCATGCGGCCGCGCTAGGAGGTTCAGAGACTGGTGCATTTCAAGGGTAATTTGCACGGCCGTGCTCCATTTCTATGCGGTCTGCGATTGTGAATTTCAGAGACCTACAAATTCAAGGAAAAGTCCCGTGCGACCACGCTACAAATCAGTGCGGTCCGCGTGGATGAGATTCAGAGAGATGGTTAATTTCCCAATTCCTACCACGCGGCCGCGCTCCATTTATACGCGATCCGTGCCAGTTTGCTACCGCGGCCGCGCTACATTTATGCGCAGTCCGTGCGCCCAACTTCAGAGAGGAGATATTTACAAGTCCAAGAGCTGCCATGGCCGCACTGACCCTGCAGGGGTACTTTTGTCCAGTTTTTCCAGCCCGGTATAAATAGGACATTTTACCATTTTTAGGTCCAGTTTTATATTCTAAACAAGGGCTGCGCTCGTAAGAACGTGTTTTAGCCTATTTTGGGCATTCTAACATTAATTCTTCCATATATTCTTGTAGTTTAACTTTAACAATTAATTAATATTCTTAGTTCTTTATCTATTTCTGCTATTTCATCTTTAATTATATCTAGCCAAACCCATTAGCTAGGGTTGTGGCTCAACCCAAGTGTGAGTAATTGATGGGTATTTCTTCTTAATGATAGATTGATATTGAGTATTTGTTATTTAGGTTAATTTTATGCTTTAATTAAGGATTGGTGGTTGCAAACATTGATTCTAGCTTAGTGGGTTTTGACTCTTCTTGAGAAAGAGAGTTTATGACCCCAAAATTGACCCAACAAGGAATTGGGATGGACCCATGAGAAATGGTAGTCCCAATTAACAGGTTAAATCTCGAGAGAGTAATCACCCTACTTGAACCCTAGTTGCTTGTTCTAATTGGCCTGCCTAATTGGTCTCGAGAGAGTCAATTGGGCAAAATCGCTCTCTCTACCGAGAGGTGTGAGAGTGGGTACAATTGTGCAACGTTTATNAATGCCATGACCCTAGTGCCTTCTCTATATTAATTACAACTTAGAAAATATCCCTTTAGCATAAATTAGTATTAATTGGTAGTTGATAAACAAAAACCCAAAAATGTTAGGAGTGCAATTAGAAGCACAAATGCATTCTTAGTCTTTACAGATACACAACTCCACTCCAAGCTCTCTGTGGAAAAACTGACCCCAACACCACTATTCGGGTAAAAGCTGTAGCACCCGTTTTTTATACCATTGTGTAAGCTTGAGTTGGCAGCGATCACTTTTTGGCACCATTGCATGCGAGCTTACTGTGTTGACTATCTGTGTAGCTAGTTTTGTGTTTTGCTTCTCTTTCATTCTTTTTACTAACTTTATTTGTGTCGATCCATCAGGTACACATGGCTCTAAACGGAAATGACCCTCTTGGAAACATGGTCGCGGGGGAGGAGGTTGAGGACCTTGAACAAGAAGATGTATTACCTCAAGCTCCAAGGAGAGGACGAAATGCTAATGCAAATGCCAATGCATATGATAACGTACCAGACCCTCCTTCGCCTCCACCAAGAGTAGCTCTAAGAGTCCTTCCAAACCAGGGTTATGCAAGTGCCATAGTTCCTCCCCGAATTCGGGCGGAGAATTTTCAAATCACCAATGTTATGTTGACTTTGCTCGAACAGAGAGGGTATTTTACGGGCGCCTCTGACCAAAATGCATGCAAGCACTTGAAGGGGTTCGTAGATACTTGCTGGGGGAGTAAACAAACAAGCGTGTCAGAGGATGCTTTGAGATTGAGGCTTTTCCTGTTCTCTGTTTGGGGTAAAGCATTGGATTGGTTAGAAAGGCTTCCAAATCATTCCATCACAATGTGGGATAAATTGGCGGACAAGTTCATTCCCAAGTTCTTTTCTCCAAGTCACATGGCGGCGCTCCATGATGAAATTTTGGCTTTTAAATAAGAGCCAGCGGAACCTTTGCACGAAATATGGGAGAGATTTAGAACTATGGTTAAAGAGCATCCAAATAATGATATGAATGATGTGATGATTCAACAAACATTCTATAGGGGCATCAACACAACCAACCAATGTATTGTGAATCAATTGGCAGGTGGAAATTTCATGAAGCTCCTGTACAATGAAGCTTGTGATGTGTTAGATGAAATGGCCGATACTTCTTCGGCATGGAAAAGCCGGGCAAACTTTCCTCAAGGTGATCCTAATGTCATACATTTGCATAAGGAGTTGCATGATCATGGACAAGACATTGCTGAACTCACAACAACAATGAACCAATTGGCGAAGGCGCAATTGCAACAAGTTCAAAACCCACGGCAAGTCAATGCCATCGAAGGAGTGAATATGATGAAAAGAAGGCAACGAGGGCAACAACCTCAAGGAAACTGTGATAACTATGATGATGGTAGTGGTTATTCGAACGAGTGCTATGATGAACAAAGTGAAGATTGTCAATATGTTAACAACTACCAAGGAAAGAGGAAATCAGGGAAATCAACAATGGCGACCCTAAGGAAATTGGGGTAATCAACAAGGAGAAGGAAATTGGAATAATAATAATCAACAACAAAGTGGTGGAAATTGGAATGGGAATAACCAAAACAATAATTGGGGGTAATGGAAACAACAACAACGATGGTCAAGGTGGGTGGAACAAGAATGGTGGTCAAGGTAATCGGGGGCAAGGCTTTCAAAGGCCTCCGATATTTCAACAACCGAACAACCCGCCACAGTTTCAATCTCAAGGGTCTAGTTCTCCGGGAAATGATTTTGGGAGAATTGAGGTTATGTTTGAGCAAATGATGAAGAAGAACCAAGACTCCGATGCTCAATTGGCTTCACACAATAGTTCCATCTGTAACTTGGAGGTGCAACTTAGTTAAATTTATCAATCTCTAAATACTCGCCCAAAGGCTGCTCTACCAAGTGACACGGTAGTAAACCCTAAGGGTGGGCACAACAATCATGTGATGGCGGTGACAACGTGAAGTGGAAGAGGCGGTGATGTGCATTCCTCAAGAGGAAACCAAGTTATGGTGGATGAAGATGAGTTACGAGCTGATAATATGCCTTTGGTGGTTGAAGACGTGGTTGAACCAAGTATGAGAAATGATGTGCAGATTGATATTCATGAGGTTGAGAAGGAGACACAAGAGGCCGTGAACCTGTCTAGGGAATACGTGATTGATATGCCCGAGCCGGTGGTGCCCAAAGCCGAGGCACCCTTGCCTCGGCCTCTTCCGCCCTATCCTTAATGTTTGGCCAAGCAAAAGGGTGACAACCAATTCAAGAAATTCATTGAGATGATGAAGAGTTTGACTATCAGTGTGCCTTTGGTGGAGGCACTCAAGCAAATGCCGGGGTATGCAAAGTTCATGAAGGATTTGGTTACAAAAAAGAGATCAATGGAGTGTGAGACAATAAAGATGACCCATCAAGTGAGCGCAATTGTACATTCTATGACTCCAAAACTTGAGGACCCCAACGCATTCACTATCTCGAGTACCATTGGAAGTGCCGACTTTGCAAAAGCCCTTTGTGACTCGGGGACGAGTATAAACTTAATGCCATATTCGGTATTCAAGACTTTGGGAATCGGACAACCTCGCCCAACTTCAATGAGGCTCCAAATGGCGGATAGGTCAATGAAGCAGCCTTTGGGTATAATTGATGATGTCCTTGTTTGTGTTGATAAATTTATCTTTCCGGCCGACTTCGTGATACTAGATTGTGAGGTGGACTTCGAAGTCCCAATTATCCTTGGAAGACCTTTCCTAGCTACGGGGAAGGCTTTGGTCGATGTCGAGGTGGGAGATTTGACCTTCCGTGTTGGTGATGAAAAGGTGGTGTTCCATGTGTGAAAGTCTATGAGGAAACCAAATAGCACTGAGGTGTGCTCATTTGTTGACATTGTCACGGCGGTGATAGTAAATGACACAAGCGTAATGATTAATGTTGAAGATCCACTTGAAGCTGTGCTTTTGAACATGGATGCTAATGATGATGCCGGGAGAATTGAATGTGTAAACGCTTTGCATGGTATGGGCTCGTATTCTTATGAGCCTAGGAAGTTATCTTTGGATCTAGAGAATCGCAAAACTCCTCCAACCAAGCCATCCATTGAGGAGCCACCGGTGTTGGAGTTGAAGCCACTTCCTTCTCACCTCAGGTATGAGTTTTTGGGTTCAAATTCTACTTTACATGTTATTCTTTTCTCGTGCCTAACAACATGCAGGTTGACACCACTTTGGTGGTTCTTCAAAAGTGCAAAAAGGCGATTGGATGGACATTGGTGGATATTCAGGGGGATAAGCCCCACATTTTGCATGCACAAGATCATTTTGGAGGAGGATGCATGGCCGTCTCTTGAACATCAAAGAAGATTAAATGAGGCTATACAAGAGGTGGTAAAGAAAGAGGTTATCAAGTGGTTAGACGCCGCAATCTCAGATAGTTCATGGACCTCTCCGGTCCAATGTGTGCCAAAGAAGGGTGGAATGACGGTCATCACTAATGCCAACAATGAGTTTATTCCTACTCAGACGGTTACGGGTTGGAGTGTGTGTATGGACTATAGAAAGCTCAACAAGGTCACAAGAAAAGATCATTTCCCACTACCATTCTTGGACCAAATGCTCGATCGTCTTGCAGGCCGGGCTTTTTATTATTTTCTAGATGGCTACTTGAGTTACAACCAAATTCTCATTGCCCTAGAGGATCAGAAGAAGACAACCTTTACATGCCCGTATGGCACTTTCACTTTCTCGAGAATGCCATTTGGACTTTGTAATGCCCCGGCGACCTTCCAAAGGTGTATGATGGCAATTTTCACCGACATGGTGGAGGATATCTTGGAGGTCTCCATGGATGATTTTAGCATGGTGGGGGACTCATTTGAGGAATGCCTAGTGAACTTGGATAAGGTGTCGAAAAGATGTGAAGAAACCAATCTTGTACTCAACTGGGAGAAATGTCACTTTATGGTGAAAGAGGGTATTGTGTTGGGTCACAAAATCTCAAAATATGGAATTGAAGTCGATAAGGCAAAAATTGAGGTTATCTCAATGCTCCCTCCCCCTACTTGTGTCAAAGGGGTGAGGAGTTTTCTTGGTCACACCGGGTTTTACAGGCAATTCAGTAAAGACTTCTCGAAAATTGTGAACCCGCTTTGCAAATTGTTGGAAAAGGATGTCAAGTTTGTCTTTGATGAGAGGTGCATGGAGTCTTTTGAGCTATTGAAACACAAGTTGACCATAACTCCTATCATCACCGCACCTAATTGGGAATTTCCCTTTGAACTTATGTGCGATGCGAGTGATGTGGCGGTAGGTGCAGTGCTAAGCCAAGGAATCAACAAAATGTTCCATCCTGTGTATTATGCTAGCAAAACGATGAATGAGGCCCAAAGAAACTACACGGCGACGGAAAAAGAGCTATTGGCCATTGTGTTTGCGATGGAGAAATTTTGACCTTATCTTATGGGGGCGAAGGTGATCATACACACGGACCATGCAGCCCTCCGGTATTTGATGACAAAGAAGGATTTGAAAGCAAGGTTGATGAGATGGGTGCTACTCCTTTAGGAATTTGATCTAGAGATTGTGGATAGGAAAGGAAGCGAGAATCAAGTTGCGGACCATTTGTCCCGGATAGAGGAAGAGGGGAGACCAAGCAATGGTTTTGAGATAAATGATACTTTCCCCGACGAGCAGCTTCTTTCCGTTTCTATGTGTGACATATCTTGGTTCGCGGACATCACCAACTTCATTGTGACCTGTAATGTCCCGTGTGATCTCTCTTCCAACCAAAGGAAGAAACTCAAGCGGGATAGCTTGGATTTTTATTAGGATGATCCATATTTGTTTAAAATTTGTAAGTATGGGGTGATAAGAAGATGTGTACCGGAAAGTGAACAAATGAATATATTGGAGGCTTGTCACTCTTCTCCCTATGGTTGCCATCATGGGGGGGGG
>MU677433.1:32050-66333 GCA_026770625.1 Nicotiana glauca
AAAAAAAAAAAAAAAAAATATATATATATATATATATATATAACAAAGAAAATACAGCAAACAACCAATCAGTATGGGAGGGAACCATGCTGTCACGACCCATTTCCATAATAGGTCATGATGGCGCCCAACACCATTGCCGGGCAAACCAAGTGCGAAAATCATTTCTAACATTTTATGTAAACATTATCACAATTCAAGTGAGATAAATACTCAAGTTATATTTAAAACCAAACAATAAGAAGTACAGGTAACATAATAATACAATCCCAAAATAAGTCTACTAATGTGTGTGCCAGAACCTGGTGTCACAAGCTACGGGCGACTAGTAGAATATACACAAAAGGATATAGTACTATCCTACCGTCTGAATTAGGATAGACAGAAAACAAAGGTACAAAGAAATACTTCTTCAGCTGTGGATCGGCATGGAGGAAAAGCAGCTCACCTTAGAAGTCCCAAATCTGCTCACGAGTGCGCACCAGAATGATATACAGGTCCACCTTCCTCAAATCCTGTACATTTAAGTACAGAAGTGTAGCATGAGTACATAAACAACATGTACCCAGTAAGTATCCCGTCTAATCTTGAAGAAGTAGAGACGAGAGCTTGACTTGATACTTACTAAGGTCAAATAAGATGAGGAGGATTTATAATAAGCAGGAATAACCCAAGTCATAAGGATAAACAGGTATAAAACAAAAATTCTTCCTTTAACTCTCCATAAGAGTTTCCATTTATATTTAAACAAATATGAAGTTTAACCCACAAATAAAATGCTTAATATAACATGCGCAGACAATCACCGAGGAACGTACGGCCCGATCCAACATAAAATAAATTGTGCACTGCTAAGGGTCGAACGACTCGAACCATAGATGCATCTATTACCCCGCTAGCGAATTATCCTGCGACGCGGTCAACATAAAGTAAACAAATACCCTGCTCGCGAACCATATGTGCGATGCAGGTACACATAAGAATACATGCTCAGTCGGCCAATTAAGGATTTATCGGGGAACATTTATCCAAATAAAAGCCAATCCTCTTTTTTAAAAATTTAAGAAAATGAAGTTTAATCCTTTTAGAAATTCATTTACTAATTCAATTTGATTTAAGCAATTAAAATGTCAATAAGATTATAGATATTCCAAGTATAGCATGCTTTTGGGTCCTAGACTGCCCGGACAATAGCATAATAGTAGCTACGCACGGACTCTCATCACCTCGTGCGTACGTAGCCCCCACAAATAGGAGCACATAACCAATTAACTCACCTATGGGGACAATTCTCTCTTACAGTGTTAGAAAGGAGACTTACCTCGCTACAAAGTGCACTTCCAATTACCAAGAACGAGCCCAAGTCCTTACATCGAAAACGAACAATCCTAAACTAGTTAAACGGAGTAAGAACTAATTAATATAGGCTCACAAGATCAATTCCTAGCTGTTTAAACAATTTCCCAACCATTTGCATGAATTTCCTAAATTCTGACCCCGGGCCCACGTGCCCGGATTCCAAGATGTTTTGAAGAAAATCGTTCTCTACAACCTAAGGATCACTAATATATTATTTCTAGTCCATTTCACAACCAATTTAATTTATTAAATCTTAGTTTTATTAATACCCTAGGTCTAGCTCTAACCTTTTGATTTTATCTAATTTTTGGTGTTTAATCTACCTAATGTACATGCATTTAAACTAAGAATAAATGGAAATTACTTACCTCACGATGCTATGTTGAAATTCTCTCTTTGGAAGCCTCCGAATCGTCCAAGAGTGGAGTAGAAATGAAATAAATGGCCATTGAGTTCAAATTAAATGAACTCTTTACCCAGCAATTTCCACTTTTGCGGTGGGAATATCGCTTCTGCGGCATGGCGTTCGCTTCTGCGGTTCTGGCCCAATATGGCTGGACCGCTCCTGCGGTCTAAATTCTGCCCCCGAGCCCCGCCTGAACATATTAACAAGTCTGAAAGCATGAGGCAGACCTACTCAACCCCTCGGAACACTCATAACGACGCTAAATCTTATAATCACCCCCTAAAACCAAATGAATCAAATTATTGAACTTCAAGTTCTTAATTCTCTTCTAACTGGTCAAAACGCCCTTAGACTACTCGGATTGATACCAAATTTTACAAGAAAGTCTTAAACAACATTACGCACCTGTACCAAGCTTCAGAACCAAAATACGAGCCCGATACCTAGGGAATCAATGATTTCTTGGTTTCTTTAATTCTTTTAAACTTCAATTTAACAATTTTAAATAAAAATTCATTACTCGGGCTAGGGACCTCGGAATTTGATTCCGGACGTACGCCCAGGTCCCATATTTTTCCACGGACCCTCCAGGATAGCCAAATCACGAATCCGAGTTCGTTTTCCTAAAAAGTTGACCGAAGTTAAACTTGATCCTTTAAAAGAATCCCAAAGGAACAAATGGACATATTTAACTCAAAACTCTTCCAACTCCCGAACCAACCTTCCCCACAGGTTATAAATTAGCTAAAGAAAGAATGGGAAGTTTTTATTTAAGGGAACGGGGTTCTAAGATGCGAAACGACCAGTCGGGTCGTTACATTCTCCACCTTTTAAATAAATGTTCGTCCTCGAACAGACATAGAAAAATACCTGGATTGCTAAATAAGTGGAGCTATCTGCTCTGTATGTCCTCCTCGAAATCCCAGGTTACCTCATCGACCGGTTGGCCCCTCCATTGGACCCTCACCACAAAAATCCTCTTGTACCTCAACTGGCGATCCTGTCTATCAATAATGGCAACTGGCTCCTCCTCGTACCCCAAACTCTCACCTAAATGAATAGTACTGCAGTCCAAAACGTGGGATAGGTCGACATGATACTTTCGAAGCATCGAAACATGAAAAACTGGATGAACTCCCGATAAACTGGGGGGGAGGGTAAAGCAAGCTCATAGGCAACCTCCCCAACTCGCCTCAACACCTCAAAGAGACTAATAAACCTTGGGCTCAACTTGCCCTTCTTTCCAAACCTCATAATGCCCTTCATTGCCGAGACTTTCTAGAGAACCCTCTCATCATGCACCTTCTGATCCGTATAAATCTTCTATCTGGACTGAGCTGTGTGGAGCCTCTCCTGAATCAACTTTACCTTATCCAAGGCATCTTGTACCAAATCTATACCAAGTAACTTAGCCTCACCAGGCTCAAACCACCCGATAGTAGAACAACAACTTCGACCATATAAAGCCTCATACGGGGCCATCTCTATGCTGGACTGATAGCTATTGTTGTATGCAAACTTTACTAAAGGTAAGAACTGATCCCATTGCCCTCCAAAGTCAATCACACATTCTCTAAGCATATCCTCTAAAATCTGAAATGTCCGCTCCGATTGCCCGTCGGTCTGAAGGTATAATGTTGTGCTAAGCTCTACGCGAGTCCCCAAATCACTCTGAATAGATCTCCAGAAATGGGAAGTGAACTGAGGGCATCTATATGATATGATGGAAATCGGTACACCGTGCAACCGGACTATCTCCCGAATATAAATCTGAGCATATCTCTCCGCTGGATAAGTAGTCGCCACTGGAATAAAGTGAGCCGACTTGGTCAACCTATCCACAATGACCCACACTAAATCAACCTTCCGCAAATTCCGCGGCAACCCATCTACGAAATCTATGGTGATGCGCTCCCACTTCCACTCCGGAATGGGCATCTGCTGAAGTAGGCCACCTGGACTCTGGTGCTCATACTTGAACTACTGGCAATTTAGACATCTAGCTACATACTCCACGATTTCCTTCTTCATCCTCCACCACCAGTAATGAAGTCTCAAGTCACGATACATCTGCGTGGCGCCCGAATGGATGGAATATTTGGAAATGTGGGCCTCTTCTAGAATCCTCTCTCTGAGACCATCAACATTAGGAACACATAGACGGCCCTAAAGCCTCAACACACCAATAGAAACCTCATTGGTATATCCCTGAAGTACCGTTTCTCTGAGAACTGCCAAATGTGGATCATCGAACTGTCGGGCCTTAATCTGCCCCAACAACGAAGACTGAGTAACCACACATGCTAGAACTCGGCTGGGCTCCGAATTGTCCAACCTCACAAGTCTGTTAGCCAAGGACTGAATGTCCAAAGCTAGTGGCCTCTCCTCTGCTGGAATGAATGCTAAGCTACCCATACTCTCCGCCTTTCTACTCAAGGCGTCTACGACCATATTCGCCTTGGCCGGATGAAAAGGAATGGTAATGTCATAATCCTTTAGTAACTCAAGCCACCTTGCTGCCTCAAATTAAGGTTCCTCTGCTTTAACAAATGATGTAAGCTGCGATGGTCGGTGTAGACCTCACATGACACCCTATACAAAGAATGCCTCCATATCTTAAGAGCATGAACGATCACTGCCAACTTTAGATCATGCACAGGGTAATTCTTCTCATGAACCTTTAGTTGACGCGAAACATATACAGTGACTCATCCCTCCTGCATCAATACACATCCCAAGCCAACACGCGATGCGTCACAATATACCATGTACATCCCTGATCCGGACGGCAATACAAGAACCGGTGTCGTAGTCAAAGCCGTCTTGAGCTTCTGGAATCTCTCCTCACAATCATCGGACCAATGGAATGGGGCACCATTCTGGGTCAATCTGGTCAAAGATGATGCAATGGATGAAAAGCCTTGTACAAATCATCGGTAATAACCTGCTAATCCCAGGAAACTCCTGATGTCGGTCACTAAAGTAGGCCGTGGCCAACTCTGAACTGCCTCAATCTTCTTGGGATCCACCTTAATACCCTCTCCTATCACAACATGCCCCTAGAATGCCACTGACTCTTGCCAGAACTCACACTTGGAGAACTTAGCATACAGCTTCTGCTCTCGCAAGGTCTGAAGCACTACCTTTAAATGCTGCTCGTGCTCCTCCAGGCTATGTGAGTATACCAAGATATCATCAATGAAGACGATAACGAATGAATCAATATAAGGCCTGAACACCCTGTTCATCAAGTCTATAAATGTCGCTGGGGCATTAGTCAAGCCAAAGGACATCACCAGAAACTCATAATGGCCATACATCTGAGTCCCGAATCTTCAGGTGATGATACCCTAACCTCAAGTCGATCTTAGAAAACACCCTAGCACCCTACAGATGGTCAAACAAATCATCAATACGAGGTGACAGATACTTGTTCTTGATGGAGACTTTGTTCAACTAGCGGTAATCAATGCACATCCGCATAGTCCCATCCTTCTTCTTCACAAATAACACTGGTGCACCCTAAGGCGATACACTGGGCCTAACAAACCCCTTAGCTAACAACTCCTCTAGCTGCTCCTTTAATTCCTTCAACTCCTTGAGGGTCATACGGTACGGTGGAATAGATATAATTTGTGTGCCTGGGGCCAAATCAATAGAGAAATCAATATCACGATCTGGAGGCATGCCAGGAAGATAAGAAGGAAAGACATCGACGAACTCTCGAACTACTGGCACTGAATCGATCGTCGGAGATTCTGCGATAACATCTCGAACATAGGCTAGATAAGCCAAACACCCCTTCTCGACCAGGTGTCGAGCCTTCAAGAAAGAAATTACCCTGCTAGGCGTATCAACTGTGGAACCCTTCCACTCCAATCTCAGCAACCCTAGCATAACTAGTGAAACGGTCTTGGCATGGCAATCTAGGATGGCGCGATATGGAGATAACCAATCCATGCCCAGGATGACCTCAAAATCGATCATATCAAGCAATAGAAGATCTGCTCTAGTCTCAAAACCATAGAAAATGACCACACAGGACCGGTAGATCTGATACACAACCACAGGATCACCCACATGAGTGGACACATAAACAGGAACACCCAAGGGCTCAGGAAAAATAACCAGGAAATGAGTAAACAGGGATGATACATATGAATAAGTAGACCCTGGATCGAATAATACCGAAGTGTCCCTACCAATGACGAAAATAATACCTGTGATGATGGCATCTGAGGCCAATGCATCTGGCCTGGCTAGAAGAGAATAAAACCTAGCTGGAGCGCCGACTGGCTAGCCTCCACCTGACTGAACAATAAGGGGGCTGACCCATCCCTGTCTGACCTCCACCTCTAGGATGGCCTCAACCAGTCTGCTCTCTATCTCTAGGTGGCTGGGTAGCTGGTGCTGGAATCATGGGTGGCTGACCCTGCTGCACTGCCTTGCCCCAGAGTCTGGGATAAGTCCTCTTCATGTGACCCGGATCTCTACACTCATAACATCCCCTCAGCACCATAGCTGATGCACTGAAGTCTGAGCCTGCTGACCTGGATACCCATTAGAAGACCCCTGGATGGCCGATAGGCGATACAAACTCTCTGGCATGGCGTTGAAGTGAGCACTGGAAGAACCCTGATAACCAGAATACCCACCAAAAGGACCCTGAATGGATGGTGGGCGGTAAGAAATCTCCGGCATCGCATTGAAATAAGGCCCCGCTTGGGCACCTCGGGGAGGGGGTAGTGTTGCTGAATATGGGGGCTTACTGGGCTGACCCCTACCGAACTGACCTCTACCCCCAGCTGGGGCACCTCTGAACTCTCCGGAGAATCTGGCCCTCTTGTCCTGCTGCATCTGCTCTCTACCCCTCAGATGGTCACCCTCAATCCTACGAGCAATCTCAAGCACTAGCTGATACCCTGTGCCCATCTCTACCTCTCGAGCCAAACCGGACCAGATATTGGGGTGTAACCCCGCAACAAACCTCCGTACTCTCTCTGCCTCTGTGGGGAGTATCATAAGTTCATGGCGATACAACTCAGAGTACCTCGCCTCATAATCAGTCACTGACATCTGACCATGCTCTTGATGCTCAAACAGATGACGCAGCTCTTCCCTCTCGGAGGGTGGAATGTATCGATCAAGGAATAACTATGTGAACTGACTCCAGGTAAGGGGAGGAGAACCTGTTGGTCTGCTAAGTGCATAAGACTGCCACCATCTACGGGCCCTGCCCTCGAGCTGAAAAGTAGTGAATTCAATTCCATACGACTCCAATATCCTCATGTTGTGCAGTTTGTCCCTGCACCTGTCAATGAAGTCCTGGGCATCCTCATGACGCTCACCCCCGAAGACTGGAGGGTGAAGCCTGGTCCATCTGGCCAATAATTTCTGCGGATCTTCGTCCACAACTAGCCTGGGCTGGGGTGCCACTGCTGTAACTGGCTGAGCCGCGTTTGCAGGTAGTACACTCGGAGTTTGATATACTATAGCTGCATGACCTAGAGCCTGAGCAGTAGGGGTCTGGGCTCCCCCTGCCTGTGAAGCAGCTGGGTCTGTTGGAAATAAACCAGCCTGAGTCATAGTGTCCATGAACCGTAGCATGCGGCCCATGACCTCCTGAAATCCCGGCGCCATCATGAAATCCACCCGAGCAGGTTCTGCTGCGGGCGCCTCACCCTGCTCTTCAATGATGGGATCCCTCGCAGGATCTGCTGGTGGGCACAACTGGAATGACTCTAGGATGCCCTCGTCCCTTACCACGGGCCGGTGCCCTCCCCCGGCCTCTACCTCATCCTCTAGCAACAGGGGTAGCAGCCCTTCCCGGGTTCGAAATGTCGGTGGTACGAGTCCTCACCATCTGTGAGAGAATAGAAGAGGAAAATTTAGTACACTAATCACTGCACGATGGGAAATGAATAAAGAGTAGTATTTCCTAAGACCCTATAGCCTCTCGAAGATAAATATATACGTCTTCGTATCGATCTACAAGACTCTATTAGGTTTGTCCATAACTTGTGAGACCTACATGAACCTAGTGCTCTGATACCATGTTGTCACGATCCATTTCCATAATAGGTCATGATGGCGCCCAACACCATTGCCGGGCAAGCCAAGTGCGGAAATCATTTCTAACTTTTTATGTAAACAATATCACAATTCAAGTGAGATAATACTCTAGTTAGATTTAAAGCCAAAGCGATAAGAAGTATAGGTAACATAATAATACAACTCCAAAATAAGTCTACTAAGGTGTGCCAGAACCTGGTGTCACAAGCTACGAGTCACTAGTAGAATATACACAAAAGGATATAATACTATCCTACTGTCTGAATCAGGATAGACAAATAACAAAAGTACAAAGAAAGACTTCTTCGGCTGTGGATCGACATGGAGGAAAAGCAGCTCACCGTAGAAGTCCCAAATCTGCTCACGGGTGCGCACCAGAATGATATCCAGGTCCACCTGCCTCAGATCCTGTACATTTAAGTACATAAGTGTAGCATAAGTGCATAAACAACATGTACCTAGTAAGTATCCCGTCTAATCTCGAAGAAGTAGAGACAAGAGGTCAACTTGATACTTACTATGGTCAAATAAGATGAAGAGGAATTATAATAAGCAGGCATAACCCAAGTCATAAGGATAAACAGGTATAAAACATAAATTCTTCCTTTAACCCTCCATAAGAGTTTCCATTTATATTTAAACAAATATGAAGTTTAACCCACAAATAAAATTCTCAATATAACATGCGCAGACAATCATCGAGGAACGTATGGCCCGATCTAACATAAAATAAATTGTGCACTGCCGAGGGTCAAACGGCTCGAACCATAGATGCATCTATTACCCCACTTGCGAATTATCCTGCGACACGGTCAACATAAAGTAAACAAATACCATGCTCGCGAATCATACGTGTGATGCAGGTACACATAGGAATACATGCTCAAACAGCCAATTAAGGATTTATCGGGGAACATTTATCCAAATAAAAGTCAATCCTCTTTTTTAACAATTTAAGAAAATGAAGTTTAATCACTTTTAAAATTCATTTACTAATTCAGTTTGATTTAAGAAATTCAAATGTCCATTAGATTAGATATTCCAAGTATAGCATGCTTTCCTAGACTACCCGGACAATAGCATAATAGTAGCCACGCACGGACTCTCATCACCTCGTGCGTATGTAGCCCCCACAAATAGGAACACATAACCAATTAACTCATCTATGGGGACAATTCCCTCTTACAAGGTTAGAAGGGAGATTCACCTCACTCTAAAGTGCACTTCCAATTACCAAGAACGAGCACAAGTCCTTACGTCGAAGCCGAACAATCCTAAACTAGTTAAACGGAGTAAGAACTAATTAATATAGGTGTTTAAACAATTCCCCAACCATTTATATGAATTTCCTAAATTCCAAACCCGAGCCCACATGCCTAGATTCTGAGATTTTTTGAAGAAAGTCGTTCTCTACAACCTAAGGATCACTAATATATGATTTCTAGTCCATTTCAAAACCAATTTCATAATTAAATCTTAGTTTTATTAAAATCCTAAGTCTAGCTCTAACCCTTTGATTTTATCTAATTTTTAGTGTTTAATCTACCTAATGTACATGTATTTAAACTAAGAATGAATGGAAATTACTTACCTCACGATGCTATGTTGAAATTCTCTGTTTGGAAGCCTCCAAATCGCCTAAGAGTGGAGTGGAAATGAAATAAATCGCCTTTGAGTTCGAATTAAATGAACTCTCGGCCCAGCGATTTCCACTTCTGCGGTGGGAATACTGCTTCTGCGACTACCGCTTCTATGGCATGGCATTCACTTCTACGATTCTGGCCCAATATGGCTAGACCGCTTCTGCGGTCAAAATTCCGCTTCAGCGGATTAGGAGCTGCTTCTACGGATTGGGCCTGAGACGTTTGGGCTGCTTTTGCAGTCTAGGGGTCGCTTAAGCGGAACCGCTTCTGCAGTTTCTGGGCCGCTTCTATGGTTTACCTTGGCCTGGCCCTTATCCGCTTCTACAATGATTTGACCGCGTCTGCGGTCCAAGAACCGCAGATGTGGTTATGACAGAAACATCAAATTCTCAGTTGTTCTTCAACTTTTCCACTTCGCTCGAACCTTGCTCGTTTGACACTCGAGGTCCTCGAGCCCCGCCCGAACGTACCGACAAGTCTGAAAGCACGAGGCGAACCTACTCGACCCCTTGGAATACTCATAACAGCGCTAAATCTTGGAATCACCCCTTAAAATTAAATGAATCAAATTATGGAACTTCAAGTTCTTAATTCTCTTCTAACGGGTCAAAACGCCCTTAGACTACTCGGATTGACACCAAATTTTACGGGCAAGTCTTAAACAACAATACGGACCTGTACCAAGTTTCGGAACCAAAATCCGAGCCCGATACTTAGGAAATCAAAGATTTCTTGGTTTCTTTAATTCTTTAAAATTTCAATTTAACAATTTCAAATAAAAATTCATTACACGGGTTAGGGGCCTCGGAATTTGATTCCGGACGTACACTCCTAGGTCCCATATTTTCCCACGGAACCTCAGGGATCGCCAAATCACGAATCAGCGTCCGTTTTCCCAAAAAGTTGACCGAAGTCAAACTTGGTCCTTTAAAAGAATCCCAAAGGAACAAATGGACATATTTAACTCAAAACTATTCCAACTCCCGAACCAACTGTCCGCATAGGTTATAAATTAGCTAAAGAAAGTGCAGGAAATTTTTATTTAAGGGAACGGGGTTCTAAGATGCAAAACGACCAGTTGGGTCGTTACACATGCTGTGGGGAGGTAATAATTTTAAATAGAACTACTCAGTAAGAAAGGGACAACAAAGTCATAATATCAACAAGTATCAAAAGAAATCAAATAATTGCACGGCATCACCCTTCGTTCTTTTACTCTCTTCCTCACCCAAGCAATGTATAAAATAAAAATGTGCACGGTATCACCCTTCGTGCTTTTACTCTCGCCTCACCAAATCAATCGTATCATAATCACGTACACGGCATCACCCTTCATGTTTTACACTCTTTCCTCATCATAAAATCAATAGATATCAATACGAAATGATATATCGTACGGTACGACATTACCCTTCGTGCTTTAGACTCTTTCCTCACAATATCAAACAAATACAAGACATCATCCTTTGTGCTTTATCACTCTTCCTCACCCAAATAACAATTACAAATAAGGGAAAGAAAGTAAGCAGAATAATAATAGAGATCCCAATAAGGGAACAACAATTAACAATAAAATTCCCGGCAAGGAATATATCAACAATTCCACAAATATCTCAACAAGGGAATAATCCAATAAATTCTTTCTCTTTCTTTCACTTCACACTTGTAATTCATTTTATAACTCGAGCCAACGCTCCTAAAATTTTAAATATTACATGTTCTTCACAACATATAAAAGTCATCATTTAATCATGGAAGATATAACAAAATTCGAATATTCGCAATATAAAGACTCATGGTCATGCTAGACACCAACGTATAGATACTCGTCACCATGCCTATACGTCGTACTCGACAAATAGAAAATAGCAAATATGACTCAAATCCTATTACCTCAAGCTAAGGTTAGACCAAACACTTACCTCGAAGTTCTATGACCAATTCAATCCTTACGCACCGCTTTTTCTTTCAAATTTAGCTCCAGTTTAATCGTATCTATACACAATTTATTTAATATCATCAATAAATACTCAACAATCCAACTCAAATGCCTAAATGTAATTTTCTAAACATTCTTCCAAAAATTCCAAAAACCGACAGCGGGCCGCTTGGTCAAAACAATGGTTCGAACCAAATTCCGATCACTCATTCACTCACAAGCCCGAATATATAATTTGCTTTCAAATCCGAACCCAAAACGAGGTCAAATTCAAGAAAAAATCAAAAAGTTCTAACCCTACCCAATTCTCTAATTTTCTACTTATTTTTCACATGTTTTAGGCCTAGGAATTCAAATTATATTAATAGAAAATGAAGAAAACGAGTTAAGCAACACTTACCCAAGAAACTTTGGTGAAGAAATGCTCCAAGAATCACCCAAGATCTTGAAGAAGGGAGGGTTTTGTGAAAAATGGGAAATTTTCCAGTAAGTGTTCTGTTTTGGGTCTTTAAAAATGCTGGGAAAATTGCCCTATGCAATCGCGAAGCAAGAGATGCGATCGCATAGAGGAAGGAAAAACTGGTCAGTGCGATCGTGAAGGGAGAATTGCGATCGCGAACAAGACTATGTGATCGCATAGAGGAAAATATTGGGCTTCTCAAGCTAACACTATGCGATCGCGGGAGGAAGTATGCAATCGTATTGAACAAACTGGACTCCAAGAAATTTACACTATGCGATTGCAGAACCAGCTATGCGATCGCATAGAACAAAGAACCGAGCAACAACAGACAGCATATTCTGCAATTTTTCCTAAGTCCGAGACACTCTGACGCCTATTCGAAACTCACCCGAGCCCTTGGGGCTCCAAACTAAACATGCATACTAACTCAAAAATATCCTACGATCTTAACCGTGCGATCAAATCACCAAAATAACATTAAAAACAATGAATTAAGCCTTAAAATCCATGATTTCTTCCAAATTTCATAAACTTTCAAATTTAGAACTTTGAGTCCGAAATACGTCAAATGATGTCTGAATTCAACCAAACTTCACAAAAAATGCTTAAACCACATATAAGACCTGTACCGGGCGCCAGAACCAAAATACGGGCCCGATACCATCACGTTCTAATCAAATTTTATTTCCATTTTCCTTAAATATTTTCAGAAAACAACTTTATTCAAAAATTTATTTCTCTGGCCTAGGACCTCGGAATTCGATTCCAGGCATACGCCCAAGTCCCATATTTTCCTACGGACCTTCCGAGACCGTCAAATTACGGGTCCGAGTCCATTTACTCAAAATATTGACCGAAGTCAACTTTATTAATTTTAATGTCAAAACTTAGCAAATTTTCATAGAATTTCATATTTGAGCTTCCAGCTACTCGTCCGGACTGCGCACGCAAATCGAGGCGACTATAAATGAGGTTTTCAAGGCCTCAGATGCTCGAAGTGGATAAGAA
Organism: Nicotiana glauca; assembly: GCA_026770625.1. Classification (NCBI taxonomy): domain Eukaryota; kingdom Viridiplantae; phylum Streptophyta; class Magnoliopsida; order Solanales; family Solanaceae; genus Nicotiana; species Nicotiana glauca. Next base: position 44,941 of record MU677433.1, read on the forward strand.
AATAAGTGATGACCCTTTGGGTCGTCACAAGATCCATCAACTATTCTATATCAGCGTAAAAGAAATTAAGCAAATATAGAAACAATATAAATCACGCGAGTAAAAAAATATTAACTAAGTTGACATTCAAAAATAAAGTCTATAGAAGATTAAATATTCAAAATGATAAATTAAAATCATACAAAAGGAAACATATTCAATACATTATAGTTTGCTACTCATAGTCAATATAATACCTTATTTCTTGCTAGTGAACATGCTGGAAATAATTTAGTTTCAATAGGAATAGTATCATAGGTTTGGAAATTAGGATTTTGAGTTTAATTACTTGGCTTGTAATTGTTTCATAATTCCAAGACCCAACAAAAAAAAATTAAAGCTTTATTATTTTTAAACTTAATATATAAATATATTCTTCACATTATAAACCTATTCGACCTGGTTCGATATTTTTTCGGTTTATTTTCATAAAATAAAAACCTATCCTAATTATAGGTGCAGTTATAGATTTATATAAATACCTACGATTTTATTAAAATAAACTAAAATTGGGTTCGGTACGGTATGGTTTGGTCGGTTTAGTCGGTTTTTAAATATCCATTGATACCCCTACTTAGAATTCCTTTTGCCTAAGACCTCTCAAGATTTATCTAGGATTTTCACACAAAAGGTGCAACATTATTATGTAGTTTAAATAGAAACCATGTTGATTATTAATTTATTTTTTGTTATAAGAATTTATCATCGTATTGTATATTTTCACAAGAGTTATGAACAAAATAACATAATTATAGTTCTCCCTATGTTATTTTAAAACTATACAATATGAACTATACATAATGCATTTCTATATTAAGTTATACATAATATTCAAAATGTGGAATTACTTATTGAAGAATATTGACTCAATTTATTATTTTTAGACATTATATTATCACTTATTCATTTTTTGTCTTGGATATATCGAGCAAAACTCTTTTATTCCCAAAACTTTTAGACTACCAAAAGATTCAATCTTTAAATTTGTGTTATTTGACTAATATTTAAAGAATAGTGATAAAATTTATATATATAGTAGTATATAACCGCATTTCAATTTTAGTATTAAGTCATATAAATTAAATAATCGCAATTTTATAAGATATTTTCGAGAAATCAGTGTTACTTCATCCTAATTATATCTTTTGTATATTTATCTTGTGAATGTTTATATATATTTTTTTTACAAAAACTACCTTTATTAATATGAGGTACACTCATAACATGCGTCTTAAATTCAGTTTACTAAATTATTTTCTTTAAAAATTAGATTTTCTTATCAAGCACATCATTTGTGAATTAAGTCAAATAATATTTAATTGGTTAATCTCAAAAAATGTAACTCTATTCCATTTTATAACACGGAAATAAATATCTTATAATATGTATGCAAATAAAAATAATTAAATGATATATGAATATAATTCAACGTATTATTCTACTATGTCTCAACTGTAAAAATAAATAAACAACTCATATATTGAAGTTATGATAAGGCATTAGTATACTGGCCTGACATAATTTTTTAATTTTAAGTTGGCTTAGCGTGATCAATATTCTTTATTTTCAAGAGCTTATGCACATTGATATAGAGTACACGCGCAACGCGCGTATCTTAAAACTTGTTAGTATATATATTCACACACTAACATATACTATAACAAGCTATATGTATAGTTAAAAAGTATTACAATAAAGTGTGTGTGTGAGTGCTACTTTAACTACATATATAGCATGTTATAGTATATGTTAGTTATTCATTATTTGTATTACAAAAGAGTTAACGGATTACATTTATATTATTTAGATAGTAAATATTAATGCGATTCAAATTAAAAGTTTGACCATGTTTGACCTATTAATTTAACTCTTTTACTTAATACTAATAACTTCTTTTGTTTCTTTAATTTGTCATCCATATATATATATATAAATATATTCATGTAAAAAATGATTAGTATTAATTCTTTAATTTTTTATTAATTCATCACTAATAATGCATGACATAGATTAATCGATATAGGTCGAGACGTTTTGTTTTTACTATTAATAGATATAAGTCAACTTTTTATTTTTAATATTCAACGATGCATCTAAGTAAGTTTTAGGGAAAATGCATAAGTACCCCTGACCTATACCCGGATTCCCAACTACATATTTTTTCTTTGCGGGAATCCTATTAACCCCTAAACTTATTTTAAACGGAATTATTTGCATCCTTCAATATGATTTAAACGGGAATCCTGAAGTAAACATCATTTTGTCTAATTTCCATATGATTACATAGAAAATTGAATTTCAAGGATTTTAAACTAGAAAAAGAATTAAAATTACATTGGATGGATTAAGACACTTGAAACGGAGCTAGTATTACATTTTAAAAAATGTTATTGTAAGTGAAACTAATATTACAAGACTTGGTAAACTTGCAGAAGATTCTACAGAAGATGACTCAAAATGATATTGAGAATATGTTAGATGACCTAAGGAGGATGAAGAGCAGAGGTGATCCGAACAGCATCAAGATTAAGACACTTGAAATGGAGCTAAGATTTTTGAATACTTTTCTCAAATACCATCACCTTCTTTTACCTGATTCCTTTGTCAAAATCGCAAAGAAGGCCCAACTGATTGATGAAATGCTTCAATTAGTTTTTGATGAATGCGAAACTAACCTTAATGTGGAAAGCTAGTTTCACAGTTGCTGGAATTCATTGACGGTAATACCGACTTAAGGTACAATTTTGAGTTGAATCATTCCCATCTATCAGAATATATGGATTGCCTCGACAAGAATCTAAATGATATACAAATGTTCTTGGAATTGGATATTGAGTGGACGAATAAACGAATCCTTCAGCTTAAGCGATTTTTAAAGCAAGTGAAAATCATTCAAAAGAAAATGAGATTTTTGAGATACTTATATGCCATAGAGATAAATAGTTACATCAACCATGAGAAGCTAGAAGGTCTGGAGAATCGAATTCAGTTCATGGCTGACAATGTGGAACAGTTCTGCCTTTCTCTTTGGCTTGATAAGGTTAAAGATTATGCAGAATCAAATGACGTTAAAGATGATGTTGAATCAGATGACATTAAAGATGATGCAGATTCGGATGAGGATAAAGATGATATAGATGCAGATGATGATACATATGATACATCTTCATATGCCTATAAAGATTATAAAGATTATATATATGCAGAATTAGATGAGGTTGAAGATAATGCCGATTTAGATGAGGACGAAAATGATATTGTGAGTAAACCTCCATATCTATTATGTCTGATTGTACTAGTGGATCTGGAAATGAAGAAGACTTTTCTTGGTGAAATAAGGGCTTCAAAGTTTTGTCAATCATGACCTTTCAAAAAGAAGAAATTCCCTAAATATTTTTCACAGTAGCTCCACAGTCTGCTGGTGTGTCTCAAGTGAAAGAAGCTTAAGAACTTTTCTGATACTATCTCTATTTGAAATATTAATGAGGCAATAGAGTTCTTTCTGGTCTTTCTTGCTGATGTGCCAAATCATGTTATTAATGGTAAGAGGTTGAATGAGGTCTTGGAAGAGGTTGGAGCTCTTGTGGGCGATGTTCTATGTGTAATTCATAGCTCTATGATCAAAGATGAAACTAGCAAGGTAAATCTTTGCTCAATACAGATATTGGAGAAAACTAAAAATCTGAAGGCACAACTGGAGAGGTACTACAAATTCAGTTTTTCACAGTTGGTGGATTGAGCTTTCTGGATTCTCTATTAAGAAAATTGAATGAGATGATGAAATCTGAATTAGGTTTACATTTCATGATGAAGCCTCATATTGTTATTTTAGAGAAAGAGTTCACATATCTAACATCTTTTTTCACAGATGTTGCAAAGGTGCAGCATGAACACGAAATTCTTAATGATATTCAGAGGTGTACTATCAATTTGGCATATGAAGTTGAAGTTGCCATTGACTCTATTCTTGCTCAGTGTAATGCTCTTTGGTATCTTTTGTGCTCACTTCCTACAATCTTAGAAGAGATCAAGCATATTAGTGCGGAGGTGATCAAGATATGGTCGGAGAAGCTTGCTCCATGGTAGAGCCATCTAAACATATGCAAACTCAACATAGCAATCTTATGAATGATGAGGAGATAGTTGGTTTTGAGAATGACACGAAAAGAATAATTCGGTATCTAACACAAGGGACAAATGAGCTAGATGTCATCCCAATTGTTGGGATGGGGGGACAAGGTAAAACAACTTGTTCGAGAAAGTTGTACAATAATGACATTACTATTTATCACTTTGATGTTTGAGCATGGTGCGTCATTTCCCAAACATATAGCAGGAGAGAGCTATTACAAGAGATTTTCAACCAAGTTACCGGTTCCAAGGACAAGGTAGATGAGGTTGGGGAACTAGATGACAAGTTGAGGAAAAGCTTAATAGGGAAGAGATATCTCATTGTCTTGGATGATATGTGGGATTTTATGGCATGGGATGACTTAAGACCTTGTTTCCTTGATGTCATAAATAGAAGCAGAATTGTAGTAACAACTCTTCTTGAGAAAGTGGGTGAATATGTCAAGTGCCATACTGATCTTTATATCCTTCCATTCTTCACGCCCGAAGAGAGTAGGGAATTATTGCAGAAAAAAGTGTTTCAAAACGAAGCTTGCCCACCTGAACTACACGATGTGAGTCTAGATGTTTCAAGACAGTGCAAAGGGTTGCCCCTAGTGGTTGTCTTGGTAGTTGGAAAAATCAAAAAGAAGAAAACGGAAATATCTTGGTGGCATGAGGTTAAAAAAGCTCTATTTTCCTATCTTGACCATGAGTCTGAAGACTATAGGAAGTCAACTATGCAGTTAAGTTATGATAACTTACCCGACTATTTAAGACCTTGACTTCTCTACATGGGGATGTTTCTAGAGGACGAACGGATCAATGTGTCTAAATTGATAAGTTTATGGATAGCGGAAGGCTTCGTGCAGAACTTTGAATGTGGGAGATTAATGGAAGAGACAGCTGAAGGTTACTTGATGTATCTCATTAGCAGTAACGTTGTAATGGTTTCAAGGAGAAGATATCACGGTAAAGTTAAATACTGCCAGGTTCATGATATAGTGCTTCACTTTTGCTTGGAGAGGAGTAGAGAAGAAAAGTTTATGTTGATAGTGAGAGGGAACATTCAACCTTCTGATTTGAAGGAAAGTCGAGTTAGCTTCAGTTTTAGTAATGAGCTTTCAAAGTTTGCATCCAAAACACGGACACCTTTCCACCAACACTTGAGGTCACTTATAACCACAAATGGAGGAGAATCTTTATATGGGAATCCATTCATTTAGGGTATTAATTTCACGAGGCATCTTAAGGTCTTGGATTTGAGTTCCCATAAATTGGATGGTTTGTCGTTAGCTACATTGAATCCACTAATTCACCTCAAGTACGTCATACTTTTCATATTTACATTTGATTTTCTTGCAAAATCACATCTTCCCCATCTAGAAACTTTAATTCTCAAGTGTATAATGCGTACATGGTTATCACAGAATTTTTGGAGAATGAAAAAATTAAGGCATGTAGAGTTTACTGAAGCTGGTTTTTTTTTTGAGAAAGCAGATCAAAGAAGAATCCTCTAAGTTGGAAAATTTGAGGATATTAAGGGGTGTTGAATTTACACTCGATGCTGATTGCTTGAGTGTTTTAGTACTTGAAATCTGTTTTTATAAAAATGATTCTTATGAAGAAAAGATTTGTTCCAAATTGAAAAGTCTTACCCAGCTTCAATCATTTCGCATTTTCTTTCTCTCATCCGCTGTTGAACACAAGGTACACTTGCCTTCAAATGTAAAGAAATTGTTATTACGCGGGCCTCGGATATAAAGCACGATTTTCTTCATTGCGGGACTAGAAAATCTGGAGTATCTCGAACTAAGGGATCAGAGTTATTTTCATTCCGGAGAATGGTGCCTGGAAGATATCACGTTCCACAAACTGAAGTACTTGAAACCGAGCTACTTAAAAATCTCAAGGTGGGAAGCCTCAGAGGAATTTCTTCCCCAACTTGAAACACTTGTTATAAAATAGTGTGAATATCTCGAGGAGATCCCCCTTAGCTTTGCAGATATTCCAACGCTGAAACAAATTAAGTTGAAGTGGTTCAGCGACAATAAATATCTGGTGGCTTCAGCTGTGAGAATTAAGGAAGAAGTTGAGGATAATGAAGGATGCGACCGTATCGACCTCATTACTGTGGTAAGTAGAAACAAACTCCAGTGTGATGTTTTAGTTGTCTTAATTTGCATCTAATGGTTGTTTAATTGATGTTTCTGGCAGTGGTGAGTCAAGCACGTGCTTGTCACAACAACATGGTATAGTTTTCAGTCCGCCCTTATAATTTCGATCTCAAACATAGCTTCCTCATAAATGTATAGCAATTCATGAAATTCCATTATCAACTAGCCGCATGCAATTCATGTTTTCTGCAATCAAGTCGTCTGATGAGACTGGTGCAATAAATTAAGAAAGTCTCTGTGTGGTTGTTGGAGATTTTTGATAAACTCTTTGCTCCACAGTATTGGCTTGAAACACCCTTCTATTGGGTTCTGTAGCATTTCGAGTAACCCGATCGTGTGGGGTATTTTCAATGTAAAACTGTTTTGCATATTTCCTATTCTGTTTTGCTTGTATTTGCTTTGTTTCATTGTCGTAAAAGTTGTGTTGCTTTTAAGTAATTTCAAGGGAAAAGGCCTAATTACCCCCCTGTCCTACACCCAAAGTTTCAACTACACACTTTTTCTACACGGGAATCCTAGTACCCCCCTAAACTATCACGGGAATCCTATTACCCCCCTAAACTATTTTTTACCTTAATATTTTGCACCTTTTGTGCTAATCCAGCTCAGCACGGGTTCCGGTCCAGCTCAGCACGGATTTCGGTCCAGCTCAGCACAAAAGGTGCAAAATATTAAGGTAAAAAATAGTTTAGGGGGGTAATAGGATTCCCGTGATAGGTTAGGGGGTAATAGGATTCCCGTGTAGAAAAAGTGTGTAGTTGGAACTTTAGATATAGGACAGGGGGTAATTAGGCATTTTCCTTAATTTCAACTATCATTTTTTTGTTGAATGACGTGTTATTCCAGCCAAGTAAGTGTTTGTCTGCACGACTATATATATATATATATTCTTCTGATAGAAAAAACACCAGAAATTATAGAGCTCTGCCAATAAAAATAACACTATGAATAAAATAACTTATAAAGTCTGTATCCAGAACATTATGAAGTGAAACAGAATATGGGCATAGCTGCACATTTTGGGTGTGTTTGGTATGACGGCCAATTCAGAAAATAACTAAGAAAACCAGTTGTTCTCCAAGAAAATATTTTCCTTCATACCAAACACACCATTGGAGATGAAGATGCAGAGCGTATGTGCATGATTTAAGCTTTTGGTCTCTACTGCAAGGATCTTGGCGTAACTGGTAAAGTTGTTGCCATGTGACCAGGAGGAGGGTATGTGTTCAAGTCGTGGAAACAACCTCTTGCAAAAATGTAGGGCAAGGCTACGTACAATAGACACTTGTGACCCGGCCCTTCCCCATACCTCGCTCATAGTGAGAGCATAGTACACCTGGTTACTTTTTTTTCTCTACTGCACGTAGCTAATGAAGAATCTTATGCCACTATCTACTCTATGCCTTCCTTCACAATTTGACTAGCTAGGGATGCATATAGAAGTATGATTTATAAATCATATTGGTAGTAGAAAGAAAACAATATTGTAGAAGCGGTTCTGCTCCTCAATCGCGATATTCCAGCTGACAGCAGAAAACTGCAGGCAAAGACTCAGCTTATTGAACATCTGATTAAAGTTAAGTTACAAAAGCAGCCACTTAATTTTCAGTTCAAATGTGCCTCATTAGTTGACGCCATATGTTCACTCATAACCATCTAAGGTCGGTTGCAGGGCATAGATATAAACAAAATAAGTACCTGCTCTAACACAATAGAATTCATCTATCATTGACGCATATCTCTAGGCCCTCCTTTGTCTTGGAAGAAGTTCTCTTAGCCCATTCTGAATAAATCTTGGTTGAACGATACAATATCCAGCCTCTTCATTTCGAGTTTAATATGGTAGTCGACTGATTACTACTGAAATATTCTTCTAGCAAGAAGTATCTCATATTCATCTCTTATTGGAGTATGTAGCAATAATACTCACTGACAGAACAATTGGCAACTACTGCAATTTCTAGGAGTGGCTTGCATGATCATTTTGCTACAATTAATTGTCTTTACAATAGGAGGTTTGTGAATTTAGAGTCAATGCCTAAAGTCGAAGCAACATTTACAATAAAGTAACAAGACATTTACGATATGATAGATCACCTAAGAAGGATTAAGACAGAGCTAAGATCTTTTACAACTTTCTCAAATACTATCATGTTGAAATCTGAAATTGGTTCATATTTCATGTTGAAACCTCACACTGGAATTTTAGAGATAGAGCTCGTCGGTAACCAGAGTCGGCTCTAACATAGATTGGTATAAGGCAAGTGCCTTGGGCCCCCATTTTGGGGGGCCCCATTTTTTTTAGGGATAAGGAGTATATTTTATAGGTTTATAAGTTTTTCTTTTAGAAAACAAATTTATATATATAGTACTTTTGTACTTTTCATATAAAAAGAAAGAAAAACTTTATATATATTTATAAAATAAAGTTTAAAATAGTAGGGAAATATTTGACACTTTAATTTGATTTGACAATTCTACTTTTATTCTTCGAAGTAATCCCTAGCCAAAGTTTCAATTCTAGTGCTAGTATCCGTTCATTCTTCATATTCCAAAAGACATATCTTCTTGCTTCCTCTTTATTCATGATTCATGCTCATCTTCTTAATTCTTTCTACTGGATTCTTTCTTTCTTAAGACTCCAACGAGCCTGCAACTAGATATTTTGGAATCAAAGCCTTCAAACTTCTTGAATTAGTCACTCATTGGGTAATATCATTCTAACTTTCTAGTATTGTATTTATTTGTTATTTATTTATTAATTTTACTCTGTATATATTGTTTAATTTTTTTTCTATAATATAAATATGTCAACAAGAAACTATGCATCTGGTTATTCAAAAATACAAAAGAAACGAAAATTTGAAAATTTAATAAAATCTCAAAAGCGAGCTCTTGACAAATTTTTGACCAACAATGAAAAATAAGGCCTCATATTAAACTTTCGCCTTAGGCCCCATATACGCTTGAGCCGCCCCTGTCTGTAACATTCATTTTAAGAGATGTTGCAAAGGTGCACCGCGAACATGAAATTCTTAAAGATATTCACATGCGTACTATCAATTTGGCATATGAAGCTGAAGTTGCCATTGACTCTATTCTTGCACAATATAAGGCTCATTGGCATTTTTATTCTCACTTCCTACAATCTTAAAAGAGATCTAGCATATTAGTGCAGATGTTAGCGAGATTTGGTCGGAGAACAGTGTTATTAAGCACAACTCTGCGGTAGAACCATCTAACCATATCTCATCTCAACATAGCAATCTTGCAGATGATGAGGAGGTAGTGGGTTTTGAGAATGAATCTGAAAGAATAATTCAATATCTGATTCGAGGAAATGAGCTAGATGTCGTCCCAATTATAGGCATGGGAGGACAAGGGAAGACAACTATTGCTAGAAAGGTATATAATAAAGACATCATTGTTTCTCACTTTGATGGTCTAGCATGGTGTTGCATTTTCCCAACATATAACTAGATAGAGTTATTATGAGAGATCTACAATCAATTTTTCAAGAGCAAGTTGGTAGATGAGGATGACGAACTTGCTCACATGTTGAAGAAAAGTGTAACAGGAAAGAGATATCTCATTGTCTTGGATGATATGTGGTATGTTAAAGCATGGGATGATTTCATATTAACATTCGCAAATGTTAAAAATAGAAGTCGAATAATTGTAACAATATGACTTGAGGAAGTGTGCAGGCAAGTCAAGCACCATACTGATCCTTATTCTCTTCCATTCCTTTTATTAGATGAGAATTGCAAATTGTAGCAGAAATGAGTGTTTCAAAACGAAGGTTGCCCGCCTGAACTACAAAATGCGAGTATAGCAGTTGTAGAAAGATGCAGAGGACTGCCTACAGTGATTATCTTAGTAGCTAGAATAATAAAAAATAAGAAAATGGAAGAAGCTTGGTGGCATGAGGTGTTAAAAGTGTTATGTTTGTGGGATCACTAAATAAAAGAATAAAAAGGGAAGAAAACAGTGATCGGATGAAACAAGATTCAATTGTAGGAGGCAACAACAAATTGGTTGACAAACTGTAAAACCAATTTCTTAGTTGATTTCTGATTGTGACCAGTATATGCAAATTGCAGATTTGCAAGTTGAGAAACCAATCTTCTAATTGGTTGGAGATTGCGGTAACTTTTTCCTATAAATTGTAACTTTTTCCTATAAATTGAAGTGTTTCATTCAATTTCAATCACACCAAATTGAAGAAGCAATAGAGAGTGAGAGCGAGTAATCCACAGATTGTAGTTTGTGAGATAAATAGTGAGTAGGAGTAATATTGTAGTGAGATATTGAAAATAAAGAGTGTTATTTCTTTTGAAGTTGTAGTAGTCTTGACACTACCAAGTTGTAATATTTTAGTGGTATTATATTACTCCGCAGGGGTATTGTATTTTACCCCATTAAAATATTTCGTGTCGTTGTTACTCTCTTGTGTTATTATTATTTACCGTGGATATTATTCCTGGGCGGGATTATTATCATTTTCCAACAACGTGGTATCAGAGCCATGGAGAATAACGGCCCGCTATCTTTTCTGTACCCCCGTCTCACAAAAGATAATTATGAGAAATGATGTAAATGCATGAAAGTCATTCTTGGCTCCCAGGATGTATGGGAAATTTTTGACAGAGGGTATGCAAAATCCGATAATTAGGAAGCTCTACCTCAAAATGAAAAAGATATATTGGCAAAGATAAGGAAGAAGGATCAACAAGCCCTTACACTCATCCACCAATGTTTGGATGATGCCATGTTTGAGAAGGTGGTTGTGACGACTCGACCCGTCATCTCATGGGTTACCGCTCCATTTTCCCCATTTTCTGCTTATTTATGCTTCATTATTAGTGTCTTGTATGATCGAGTTGACTTGGATTGATTTTAGAAGGAAATGAGATACTTAGTCTTTTTAAGGAACGCTTAGTTTCGAAAAGTCAACCGGATGTTGACTTATATGTTAGAGGGCTCGGATATGAATTCTGATGATTTGGTTAGCTTCGGGGGATGATTTATGACTTAGGAGTGTGATCGGAAGTGATTTTGGAGGTCTGGTGTAGAACTAGGCTTGAATTGGCAAAGTTAGTATTTTGGAGAATTCCGATTGATAGGTGAGATTTTGATCCAAGAAGAACGGAATTTCGAGAGTTGCTGTAGCTTTGTTAAGTGATTTGGGATGTGTGTGTAAAATTTTGGGTCATTCGGAGGTGATTTGGTTGGATTTTTTATCGAATGCGTGTTTCGGAAGTTTTAGAAGAACTTAGGCTTCAATTCGATGATATTTGATGGTTTTGGTGTTGTTTGAGGTATTTAAATGATTGGAACAAGTTTGAATGATGTTATAGGAGATGTTGGTGCTTTTAGTTGAGGTCCCGGGGGTCTCGGGGTGATTTCGGATGGTTAACAGGAAGTTTGGTCTTGTGAAGTTCAAAATTTGCTGTTGCTTCTGGTATTTTCGCTTCTACGGAATTGGGACCGCAGAAGTGGTATCGCAGGAGCAAGGAAGAAGTCGCAGAAGAGGATAGGGTTGCAGGTGTGGATTTGGTGACCGCTTCTGCAGAGTCGCTGATGTGACCATTTGGCCGCTTAAGCGGTTTCGCCTGGTCAGAGATATTAAAGTTCATCTTCGCCAATTTTTGAAGGGTTTCTGATTCTAACTTCGGACTTGGAGTATTGTGGGCGATTTTGAAGAGGATTTTAAAGGAGCTTCGATAAGGTAAGGATTTTTTGACTTAAAACACAATTTTATGGTGCAAATACATGGATTAGAGCTGAAAACTTGAGAAATTAATGATTAAAAATGGTGGTTTAGGGTTTGAACTTAAGAGAGCGAAAATTGAGATTTGAGAGGTTATTTGGACTCCGATTTTTGTGTTCTTCATATGTATAGATTCATAACGAGATAAAGAACTCATTGGTATAAGAAATTCTGAGTTTCGAGAAGTGGGTCCGGGGCTCAGGTTTTGCCAATTTCGGGATTTTTAATATTTTTCGATTGTTTTCGATTGTGTATTGTTCCTTTGGCATATTGTGACGTTTTTATTCATTGTGGTTTTGATCAGATTCGACGCACGTGGAGGCAGATTTGAGGGGAAAAGGCATCGTGAGCTAGGTATTTCGCCGGTTCGAGGTGAGTAATGATTGTAAATGATATTCTGAGGGTTTGAAACCCCGCATTTGCACATCGTAGTGCTATATTGAGGTGACTTGCATGCCGGATAGCGAGCGTGGGGTAGAGAAATATTGGAGATTGTGACTTGGTCTGTCCCGATTAATTAATTTACTACATATTTGATTGAAATTTACTTGTCATTATCATAATTTGGGCTGATTGCCGTATTTGGGCTTCGTGCCAGCTATTTGAACCCTTCGGGGATTCTTGTTGATAATTCCTCACTGTTTTGATTTTATACTTGAACTCATTCATGTATTTTTCACTTTTTTTAAGACTCAGACAAGTTTATTTTACTTTAACACTTGAAATTATATTTCTAACAATATTTGGGTTGAGCATCATGTTTTACTGTTGCCCTAATGGCTTATGTGATTTTGACTGAGTAAGGCCGAGGGCATGTATTGTGAGGATACTTTTGGATCGGGTTGCACGCTGCAGCAGTGAGATACCGATTTGATATGAGGTCGAGGTCCTATATTTGATGCCACGAGATGGCTTGATATTGCGCTTGGGCCGTAAGGGGCCCCTCTCGGAGTCTGCACACCCCCAGTGAGCGTCGTCGACGATAAATGGATTGGGCTGCACGCCACAGCGATATGTGGATCGGGCTGCATGTCACAACGGTACTGGACTGTTTGATGTGTTTGCCTTATTTCATTTGTATGCTATTATCTGTTACTTGTTCCACTTCTTACAATATTTACCTGATATTCTGGCATTATCTGATAACTGAGTGTTGTACCCGAGGGGGTGGAATTTTGTGCTTATCTGCACTATTTGCTTTTGCATTCATTTGTGTTACCGCTAAAAAAGTCATTTTCAAAAGAGGTTTTAAACTGAGCTAAGATAATACTAAAGATTTCACGGCTTCACTACTTTTCTCAAAGAGTTTTACGCTGCTCCTATATAGCATGATGGTTTGCTTTACGTGATTTCTTACCACTCAGTTGTTATTTACCTTTATTACTCACTGAGTTGGAGTACTCACTTTACTCCCTGCACTCCGTGTGTAGATGGAGGTATTTATTTACCCGGTAGCGGGTTTGGCTGATCAGAGTCAGAGATATAGGAGTTTAACAAGGTGACTGTCAGCGTTCGCATCATCATTTTTCTCCCTTCTATCTTTTATTTTTATTCCGTATTCCCAAGACTGTTATGCATTGGTTGATAAACCTATAATAGATGCCTGTGACTTGTGACACCCCGATTGGGGATGTATTGGGTTGTATTACCGCTAATTAATATTATAAAGTCATATTTAAACTATTTATTCATGTTTATTTATTCTTTTAAAAAGACAAATTGGGTTAGTTGGTTGACCTCATCTTCACGAGATGCGCCATCACGACCAGTGCGAGGTTTGGGTCGTGACAGTGGCAGATGCTACCACATCAAAGGAAGCTTGGGAGATTTTATAAAATTTCTCTCTAAGGAGTTGACAAGGTGAAGAAGGTAAAACTTCAAACTCTAAGGGTTGATTTTGAAGTTTTAAAAATGAAAGAATCTGAATGCATTTCAGATTATTGTTCAAAAGTAAAGGTTGTTGTAAATCAATTGAGACGATCGCGGAGGACACAGAAGATGTCAGTGTGGTAGAAAAGATCCTTCACACTTTAATACCTAAATTTAATTTTGTGGTGTGTGCTATTGAAGAGTCTAAAGATTTAGACTCTATGACGGTGAAGAAATTGGAGAGTTCTTTACAGGCCCATGAAGAAAAGATCAAGAGGAGACAAGAAGTGTCATTGGACCAACTTCTTAAAACTCAGGCATCCTTCAAGGACTATGTAGGTAAAAAAAGCTATCGAGGGAATGGACGAGGACGAGGAAGTGGCCGTGGCAGTCATGGACGAGGAAGAAGTAATGGTAACAACTTCAATAGTTAATCTAAAATCCACCAAACATTCAAAGATGGTGGTCGTGGACATAGAGGAGGAAGAGGACGTGGCTACTATCAAGAAAATAATAAACAAAGGTATAACAAATCAAAAATTGAGTGCTATAATTATCATAAATTTGGACATTACTCTTGGGAATGTCGTAGCAATATTGAGGAGAAAACTAACCTTGTTGACAACAAGAAAAAATAAGATGAGTCAACGTTATCGCTGGCACTCAAGGAAGAAGACAAGGATGATTGCAGCTTGTGGTATTTGGACAATGGAGCAAGCAACCATATGTGTGGATGCAAAGAAAAGTTTGTGGAGATCAATAAAACGGTGAGAGGTAATGTGTCCTTTGGAGATACCTCAAAGATTCAAATCAAAGGGATAAGTACGATTTTGATCTCCTGTAAAGATGGTAGTCACAAGCTAATTCAAGATGTTTCTTATGTACTGAAACTAAAAAATAATATTTTGAGTTTTGGCCAACTTCTTGAAAAGGAATATGATATCCATATGAAAAATATTCATCTATGGCTTAGAGATTCAAGTGGAATTTTAATTGCTAAAGTGCATATGGCAAAGAATAGATTGTTTTCTTTGAATCTTAAAATAATTGATGCAAAGTGTTTGAAGGCTAATGTACAAGATGAATCATAGTGTTGGCACATGCGATTTGGGCACTTGAATTTTGAAGCGCTCAAATCAATAGGAGAAAAAAATATGGTATATGGGATACCATCAATCAACCATACAAATCAACTGTATGAAGCTTGTCTTCTTAGAAAACATGCACGGAGGAGTTTTACAAAGGAGACCATGTCAAGATCAACCAAGCCGCTCCAGCTTGTTCACATTGATGTGTGTGGTCCAATCAATCCATCTTCTTTTGGTAAAAATAGATACTTTCTGCTTTTCATTGATGTCTTTAGTAGAAAGACCTAGGTTTATTTCTTGAACCAAAAACTGAAGCTTTTGCTGCTTTTCAAAATTTCAAAGCACTTGTGGAAAAAGAAAGTGGTTATGAAATAAAAGTGTTAAGGTCAGATAGAGGAGGTGATTCACTTCAAAAGAATTTAATGAATTTTGTCAATCTCATGAAATTTGTCGCCCTCTAACGGTACCTTATTCACCCCAACAAAATGGTGTTGTAGAGAGAAAACATCGAACGATTTTTAATATGGCTAGATGTATGTTGAAAGCTAAAAGTATGCCCAAGGAATTTTGGGCCGAAGCTGTTTCTTGTGCAGTTTATTTGAACAAAGGGTCTCTAACAATGAGTGTTACATATCAAACCCCTCAAGAAGCATGGACTGGAATAAAGCCAAGTGTCAAGCACTTGAGAATCTTTGGGAGAATAGCATATGCTCATATGCCATAGCAGGGGAGAGCGAAGCTTGACGATCGAAGTGTCAAGCATCTGTTTGTTGGCTATGATACGAGTTCAAAATGCTAAAAGTTATACAACCCAAGCAGCAGTAAGGTGGTGGTAAGTCGCGATGTTGAATTTTATGAAGAATCGACATGGGATTTGAAAGCTCAGGAAGAAACTTCATATGATTTTCTTCCATACTTTGGTGATGAAGAAGAACCAGAAACCGTGGAACCTGTGTAGGATACAACTCCACCTCCTTCTCCAACCAATAATGTTGCATCTCCCTCATCTCAAAAAAGTTCAAATGAACAAATGCAAAGGATAAGGAGTATTCAAAAGCTCTATGAGGACACAAAAGAAGTTACTAATTTTGATTTTTTATATTGTCTCTTTACTGACAATAAACAAATAAACTTTGATAAAGCTGTTATAGATAAAAGGTGGAGACAACCCATAGAAGAGGAGATCGAGTCAATAGGGAAGAATAACACTTGGGAGTTAACAACTCTTCCCAACGTGATCGAGCAATTGAAGTAGAATTGATATACAAGACAAAGAAGAATGCTGATGGAGAAGTGGCGTGATAAAAAGCACGACTTGTGGCTAAAGGCTACAAGCAAAGGCAATGTGTTGACAAGAAGAAAGTAGAGTTCAAATATGTGAAGTCTCATGATCAAGTTGCGGATATCTTTAAAAAGCCTCTTAAGTTTGAAGATATTCAGAGGCTCAGATCAAGTTTTGGAATGAATGAGAAAAATCAAAATTAAGGGAGAGATTTGTGGGGTCACTAAATAAAAGAAATAAAAAAGGAAGAAAACAGTGATTGGAGGAAACAAGATTCAATTGTAGGTGGCAACAACAAATTGGTTTACAAACTGTAAAACTAATTTCCTAGTTGATTTCTGGTTGTGACCAGTATACGCAAATTGCAAATTTGCAAGTTGAAGAAACCAATCTTCTGATTGGTTTGAGAGTCGGTAACGTTTTCCTATAAATTGAAGTGTTTCGTTCAGTTTCAATAGCACCAAATCAAGAGAAGCAACAGAGAGTTAGAGAGAGTAATCCACAGATTGTAGTCTGCGAGATAATAGTGAGTGGGAGTAATATTATAGTAAGGTATTAAAAATAAAGAGTGTTATTTCTTTTGAAGTTGTAGTAATCTTGATACCACAATATTTTAGTGGTATTATATTGCTCCGCTCGGGTATTATATTTTACCGTATTAAAATATTTAGTGTCATTGTTACTCTCTCGTGTTATTGTTATTTACTGTGGATATTATTCCTGAATGGGGTTATTATTATTTCCCAATAATGTTTTTCTATGTTGGTGAATTTGGAGAATATAGTCATGCGACTATGCATCTAAGTTATGATCACTTACCGGATTATTTAAAACCTTGCCTTCTTTACATGGGGTTGTTTCCGGAGGACACAAGAATTCCAGGGTCTAAATTAATAAGTTTATGGATCGCGGAAGGATTTATATAGAACATTAAATCTGGGAGATTGATAGAAGAGGCAGCCGAAGGTTACTTGATAGATCTCATTAATAGTAACTTTGTAATGGTTTCAAGGAAAAGGTATAACGGTAAAGTCAAAAATTGCCAGGTTCATTATGTCGTAATTCACTTTTACTTGGAGAAATGCAGAGAAAAAAAATTTATGTTGGCGGTGAAGGGGAATTATAGCGACTTTAAACCTTTAGTTTGGACGATGAATGGCCCCATTCGTTCTTGGGATCCCTATCTTCTGGTTAGTAAATTGAGACTTCTTAAGGTCTTGGATTTGAGTTCCAATGAAGTAGATATTTTGTTGTCATTTACATTGCTACCACCTAATCTACCTGAAGTTCCTTGTAGTTTGCACACATATGTTCGTTTTTCATCCAAAACCACATTTGCCCCATCTAGAAACATTAATTGGAAAGTGGAGTCCAATACCCAGATGATCACTCAACTAACAAAATTTTTGGATAAAGTCACTTTTCTTTCATTTGTAACAGGAAAATCACTCAACTATTCCCATTACACACAAATGGTCGTTCAATCGGAAGTATCAAATTTTCCGGTGAAAAAATATGGTGTGGCACTCCATATGATTTTTTTTTTTTTACATTTTTTGACTAAATAAAATAATTAACACCCAAAAAAAAACATAGAAAATCCACCTATACACCCAACCTAACCAGCTAAAAATAAAAATCCGGCCGCTAAATAAAATTAAATGCTAAAACGCATCGCTATTGTAAATGCATCTATCTTCTTCATATAAAAAGCAACTTCTTTTTTCATGGTTCACACCCGTCTTTAATCTCGTACCCATTATTATTTTATAAGAAGTATAAGAAAAAACATGAAAAGAAAAATACAGGTCATTGAGAAAAGAAGAATATGGATTGCTCTAGTCCTTAGTTTGTAACCTCATACCCATTATTATTATATAAAACTAGAGTAAAACCGTAAAAACAAAATTTCTCCTTATAAGAACAAGAGAGATGCATTTACAAGAGGGATGCGTTTTAGCATTTGGCTTTATTTAGTAATGGATTTTTATTTTTGTGGGTCGGTTTGGGTGTATGTGTAGCTTTTCTATGGTTTGCTTGGGTGTTAATTATTTTATTAAAGTCCATGTCGACTGCCACGTCATATTTTTTCATCGAAAAGTTTAATAATTCCAGTTGAGTGACTTTTCTATTACAAACGGAAGAAAAGTGATTTTAGTCCATAAATTTGAATAGTTAGGTGATCATCTGAGTAATTTCTTCTTTTTCTTTATTAGTGTTTGAATTTGACAATTGCTTATACAACTGCGACTTAAGCACATATAGAGCAAGTGGAGTTCTTTCTTTGCAAATGCAGCTTAATCACTTCAACCTACACCTTCTATGCAGCACCAGCAAAAGTCAATTAAGCATAAGCTATGTAAAAAGGTAGAAAAATGATACAACATTTATTTTTAGACTTAAGATGTGTAAGCCTTGAATTTCCTATATGTTAAAATTGCAAACAAGTAACCCATATAACAAACATGCAGTTCAAGCTCAAAACGGGTCACAAGCTCAACAAGCATCAGAGGCAGAGCTAAGATTTCAACTTTATGAGTTCTGGATTTTAGAACGATGATTTAAAATAGTAATAACTGAGTTTTAAATTTAATATTTGTATATATTTAATAAATTTATTAACACAAATACATTGTTTAAGAAAAAGTCATTTGGTTCTATCGAACCCGTTATGGAACTTCTAGCTCCGCCTCTGACAAGTATAGCCAGTTAAGCGTGAAGCTCCGGAGGAGAAAATCTTTGTTGCCTGATTTTGTAGGGAAATTACACAAGAAAAATAACAATATTATACTCCAATAATATTATTTGTAAGCAGATACACGAGTTGGCTTAAGTCGTGTTGGCCACTGTCCTAAGAAATTATTTCAGCAATGTGAAATATTTTCCCATGATGAAACAAACTTATCTCTATTTATTTAGAGGATGCAAGAATCAGCAAAATCAAATATTACAAACCCAACTATTTAAAAGAGGGGAACAAGAGAAGTTAAACTACCAAAAGGAAAGACAACAAAGGAAAGTTAGTGAGTAATGAAATTAGAAGGAAAGAGAAGAAGGATTTGTTTTTTTCTTGATAATGATGAAAAATGAGTGATTGGAATTAGCTATTTATAACCTCATTTGCATGAAGTTTTGTTGTGCATGGCAAGAAGGTGGCTGATAGATTTTGCCACTTTTCAAAAACTTCTTGCCATTTATCTCTTCACTTCTGGAAGGCTTGCCATATGTTCTTGGGTAAGACATTTGTCTACTTTACTTGCATGCATCCTGCCACATGAATGGACATTTGTCCACCTTTTTTGAAATATCACATATTCTCCCATATATTTTTAAAAAATTCATAAAAGAGGAGTAAGATTTGCTGGATTTGTATGATCCAAATGCCATAGGTTTGGTGTCTTCTAGACTATGAAGCAAACTTAGATCAATAAAATTTAACTCACAGAATTACTCGTAAAATATAATATTTCTATGAACCAATAATTCTTATTGTAAGTCGGAGATTTTATCAATCACATTTTGACCCCCGGTAATTTTGCCGTTCAATGCATTTTTGCGCCTAATAGGCCATGCGCATGCCTGGTTATTCATGAGAGCTCTAGAGACTAGGCCAAAATCTCATAGGAGCAGCCCACTCCACTCTTATATAGGTGAATTCATCAAGTGTATACTACTTTTAAATACAACATCCATAAGGAATATGAATTTCATTAAGAGTTATAACGCATCCTCTCAATTAGTAGCTGTCAAACACTCTCTTTTAGTGCATCAATGCCAATATTGACTTGTTATTACCCATATGAATGTACTTAATGAGATATCCAATCAGGTTGGGTTACCATCTCTATTGACAACATATCGGCCTTAACCCCATCTCTTTTCAGGTTTGAAGAATTAATTTTCTTCCCACGGGTTTAGTCAGAGGATCAGCCGAATTTATCTCTGACTTCACATAATCAATGAAAATTATTCCATATCTCACTAGCTATTTTATGACATCATGTCTCAATTTCATGTGTTTACTTTTACAATTATAAGATTTATTCTTTGCAATAGCTATTGACTCTTGACAATCACAATGCATAGACACAGGAGGCAATACGTCCTTTATTAAAGGGATATTAGCTAAGAAGTTTTTTAGCCACCCGGCCTCAAAACCAGCTAACTCCAGAGCTACAAATTCTGATTCCATAGTTGATCTAGAAATGACCGTCTGTTTAGCTGATTTTCACGATATTGCACCACCACCAAGGGTGAATACATAACTACTAGTGAATTTTGTCTCATCTGAATCAGAGATCCAGTTTTCATCATTGTGCCCTTCTAACGTAGAAGGAAATGCACTATATAGGATACCATAATTCATGGTTCCTCTCAAATATTTCATTAGTCTATCTAATGCAGACCAATGCTCTGTCACGACCCTAATTCACCAATCGTGAACACGTCATGACGGTACCTAGTCACAACGACTAGGTAAGCCTGACAGTGCAGAAATAACGACCAATACAGAAATATTAAGTCAAAAGTTAAATAACTTCAGGAAGTATACAACTTGCTACTTGGCACATACACTTTGACTCTACAAATTCTGAAATAGAAATCCCAAAACCCGGAATCTCACGGAAACCACAGGCTAATAAAAAGTAATACACTGCTCTAACTCCGGAATTTCTACACAACCGAAAGAAAGGAAAGTCATATACTACAACTGGAATAAGATAGAGACTCCTGGTCTGCGGACGTGACAGATATACCTCAAATTCTATGAATATCACTCCTGGATCACTGATAATGTACCGGACCGTAAGTACCTGGATCTGCACATGAAAAACATGCGCAGAAGAGGCATGAGTACACCACAGCGGTACTCAGTAAGTGCCAAGCCTAACCTCGGTTGGGTAGTGACGAGGAAGGTCAGGGCCCTACTGAGAAAAATATAATAATCAGTATGATAATGAGGAGACAGTATGAGTATAATCACAGCAAAAATCCAACAAGAAAATAAGTAAAACAGTAACAGAGAACAAACACAATCAATGAATAGAGATACAA
>MU677433.1:67716-95950 GCA_026770625.1 Nicotiana glauca
TGAGTTAGAATCACTTACCCCGATGAATTTCTTGAAAAACCTTCGAAAAATCGCCAAAATCCGAGCTCTCTAGGTCCAAAAATCAAATAAAACCCAAAACCTCGTATTTATAGAGTACCCCTCGGATTCCGACAGTGCTGACCGCACAAAAATGACCGCGGTCCGCGCCCAGGGAGTGCTGACAGCACAAAAATGGTCGCGGCCGCGCAGCAATTTGACTGCAGTAACAGGCTTCACTATTTTGGCCATAACTTTCCCTACAGATGTCCAAATGCCTATTATAATATGTTTCTGAAAACTAAATTCAAATCTCTACAACTTTCGTTATTGAATCACCTCAAAATTCCATGTAGATCAAAATATATGAGTTTCCGAAGTAGAACCAGCAGCCTGCAGATCTTCCCGTGCGCGGCCGCGCGCCCAGCGCGAAAAGGAGCGGTCCGCGCCTCCACTGCTGCCACCTCCATTTTTCTAAGTTTTGGGGTGTCCGTACTCGCTCAAAACTCACCCGAAGCCTCCGGGACATCAACCAAAAGCACAGATACATTCTAATACTTCATTCAAACTTGCTCGAGCCATAAAAATACTATCGTTAACATCAAAATCGTCAAGTTTTCATCAATCAAGGCCTAAGTTAAACTAAAACTTTCAAAACACGCCTTCG
The DNA here is from genome assembly GCA_026770625.1 of Nicotiana glauca. NCBI lineage: Eukaryota > Viridiplantae > Streptophyta > Magnoliopsida > Solanales > Solanaceae > Nicotiana > Nicotiana glauca. The sequence continues at coordinate 68,381 of MU677433.1, forward strand.
ATCAAAAACCCAACCAAACCATGTCCGAATGACCTGAAATTTTGCACACATATCCCAAATCACCTAACGAAGCTATAGCAACTCTCGGAATTCCATTCTGACTCCCGGATCAAAATCTCACCTATCAACCAAAAATCGCCAAAATACTAACTTCACCAATTCAAGCCTAAATTAGCTACGGGCTTCCAAAATACATTTCGAACATGCTCCCAACCCCGAAATTACCTAACGGAGCTAGCGAAACCATCAGATTTCCATTCTGAGGCGATCTTCACACAGTTCCGATTACGGACCATTTTTCAACACTTAAGCTCTCATTTAGGGACTAAGTGTCCCAAAACACTCCGAATCCAAACACCGAATGTCTCATCAACCCAAAATAGCATAAATGAACTTAGAGGAAGCATTTAATAGGGGAACAAGGTATAAATTTTAAAAATGACCAGTCGGGTCGTTACATGCTCTCTGTTGGGATTATGAGTATTTCTACACAGTCTACACACAGCATAGGCTATATCAGGCCTTGTAAAATTCATAAAATGCATCAGACTCCCAATAATCTGAGTATATTTAGACTGAACAACTGGATCACCATTATTCTTTTTCAACTTAGAGTTAGCATCAAAAGGAGTGCTCACAGATGTGACATTAAAATATTCAAACTTCTTAAGAAGTCTCTCAACATAATGTTCTTGTGACAACATTATTCCATCTACACTCCTTATAACTTTAACTCCCAATATTGTATTTACTTCACCGAAGTCTTTCATATCAAAATTAGCAGACAGAAATAATTTTGTACTTTGGACAATATTTAAATTTGTACCAATTATAAGCATGTCATAAACATATAGACATATTATCACATAACCATTGTCTACCACTTTAGTATAAACACATTTATCCACCTCAACTGAAGAAAAATTGTCTCTCAGTAAAACTTGCTCAAATTTCTCATACCACTGCTTCGGAGTTTGTTTAAGGCCATAAAGAGATTTAATTAATTTATAAACTTTACTTTTTTGTCAAGGAATGAAACAGCCTTCAAGCTGAACCATATAAATCTCTTCTTCTAAATTACCATTTAGAAAAGCAGTTTTCACATTCATTTGGTGGATAAAAATCTTACGGATTGAAGCTAAGGCAATTAAAACTCGAATAGAAGTAATTCTAATCACTGGTGCAAATGTATTAAAATAATCTATATTTTATTTTTGATAAAACCTTTTTGCTACTAATCGATCTTTATATTTATCTAAAGATCCATCAACATTAAATTTTCTTTAGAAAATCCATTTACAATCAATAGGTTTTGCACCAGGAGGTAAATCAGTTAAAATCCATGTATTATTTTTCATAATAGAATCAATTTCAACTTTTATTGCCTCTTTTCAATAATTTGATGGTTCATTATCGACAAGAAAAGTTTGAAAATCATTTCTATAAGAAAAATATTCTTTCCTAGGCCTTTTGCTCCTTCTCAGTTCCACATTATAGGTAATTTTATTATTTATTTCAACAGGCGTATGAGAATTTTTTTCAGAAAGTGGATAAATATATTCAAAGAACTCAACATTCTTTATCTCAATTATAGTATTGCAATCAGTGGCGGACCCAGAATTTTTATCAAGCGGGTTCAAAAAACAAAAATAAAGGTCATATGTGACAAGCTAGTTTCGAACTCAGGACCATATGGAAAATTTGAACCCTCTTTACCAACAGGCTAGGCGATTTTATTTATACCTTTACTTTGTTGAAGACAGAAAAAATATAACTATATATACATTGTTATTTTTCAATGAAGCGGGTTCATATGAACCCTCTTGACTCCATGTGGGTTCGCCCCTGATTGCAATCAAGCGCATCACTTTGTAAAACAAGAAATCTATATGCAACACTATGTTCAGCATATCCAATAAGCATACAATCAACAGTTTTAGAACCTATTTTTCGCTTTTTAGGTTCAGGTAAAAGAACTTTAGTAAGGCACCCCCACATTTTTAAATATTTCAAATTAGGTTTATAACCTTTTCACAATTCATACGGAGTTTTGCCAGTTCTTCTATGCGGTATTATATTTTGTAAGTGACATGTAGATAAAATAGCTTTACCCCGCAAATTATCAGGAGCATTAGAACTAACTAACATAGAATTCATCATCTCTTTCAATGTTTTATTTTTCCTTTCAGCTACTCCATTTGACTCAGGTGAATAAGGCGGAGTTACTTCATGAATTATTCCATTCTTTTCACAAAAATCATTTAAAGATAAATATTCCCCACCTCTATCAGATCTAATTCTCTCGATTTTTCTACTAAGTTAATTTTCAACCTCTGTTTTAAAAGAAATAAAAGCATTAAATGCATCATCTTTATTTCTAAGTAAATACAACTCAGTAATGTGGTGATGATTGAGAGGAGAAGATAAAATGGTAAAGTCAAACACTGCCAGGTTAATGATGTCTTACTTCCCTTTTGTTTGGAGAAAAGCAGAGAAGAAAATTTTATGTTGGCGGTGAAAGGGAACTATAGCGACTTTGAACCTTTAGTTTGGACGATGAACGGCCCCATATGTTCTGGCCCCATATGTTCTTGGGATCCCTATCTTCTGGTTAGTAAATTGAGACTTCTTAAGGTCCTGGATTTGAGTTCCTATGAAGTAGATATTTTATTGTAATCTACATTGCTACCACCTAATTTACCTGAAGTTCCTTGCAGTTTGCACACATATGTTCGTTTTTCATCCAAAATCACATCTTCCCCTTCTAGAAACTTGATCAATCAACTAACTAAAATTTTGGATAAAGTCACTTTTCTTTCATTTGTAATAGGGAAATCACTTAACTATTCCCATTACACACAAATAGTTACTCAACCGGAAGTATCAAACTTTCCGGTGAAAAAAATTGAATAGGCACTCCACATGAAATTTTTTACATTTCTTGACTAAATAAAATAATTAACACCCAAAAAAATTGAAAATCCACCTATACACCCAACCTAACCAGCTAAAAATAAAAATACACCCACTAAATAAAATCAAACGCTAAAACGCATCCCTATTGTAAATGCATCTATCTTCTTATTATAAAAAGCAACTTCTTTTTTCATGGTCCACACCCGTGTTTAATCTCGCACCCATTATTATTTTATAAGAAGTAGAAGAAAAAACATGAAAAGAATAATACAGGTCATTGAGAAAAGAAGAACATGGGTCGCTCTAGTCCTTAGTCTGTAACCTCATACCCATTATATTATATAAAACTAGAGTAAAATCGTTAAAACAAATTGCTTTTTATAAAAATAAGAGAGATGCATTTACAACAGGGATGCGCTTTATTTAGTGCTGAATTTTTATTTTTGCGGGTCGGGTTGGGTGTATGTGTAGATTTTCTATGCTTTGCTTGGATGTTAATTATTTTATTAAAGTCCATGTGGACTGCCACGTCATATTTTTCCATCGAAAAGTTTAATAATTCCAGTTGAGTGACCATCTGTGTGCAATAATAATAGTTGAGTGACTTTTCTATTACAAATGGAAGAAAAGTGACTTTAGTCCATAAATTTAATGTAACGACCCGACCGGTCGGTTTGAGCTTTTGCACTTTGATCGTCAGTTCTCGAGCATCTTGCCCCGTATGATGTATTATGACTGATGTAGATCGTTGGTTTTGTTTTTTACGAAAATCGGTATGAATGTTAAAGAACAGTCTCAGTTGAAAGATTTGAATTTGAAAGGTTTGAGCAAGAGTTGACTTATTTATATATGAGCTCGAATCGGAATTTTTATGATTTGGTTAGCTTCGTTGGATGATTTATGACTTAGGAGCGTGATCAGAATTAGTTTTGGAGGTCCGGTGTAGAATTAGGCCTGAATTGGCAAAGTTAGTATTTTGAAAAATTCCGTTTGATAGGCGAGATTCTGATATAGGGGTCGGAATGGAATTCCGACAGTTGCAGTAGCTCCGTTATGTCTTTTGGGATGTGCGTGCAAAGTTTCAGATCAATCGGATGAGGTTTGGTAAAATTTTTGATCGAAAATATATTTTTAGAGCTTTTCAACATTTTAAGGTTGAATCCGATGAAAAACTTGTGTGTTGATGTTTTTTTGAGCGTTCTAAAGATTGGAACAAGTTCTAATGATGTTTTAGGATTGATTGGCATGTTCGGTCAAGGTCCCGAGGGGCCTCGGGTGAGTTTCGGGGTAGTTCCGGACCATTTATAAGCTATTTTTAGCTCCAGGTTTTTGGCTACAGCAGTGTTCTATACGATCGCGAAAAATTCGAAGCGATCGCGATGAGTAAAATGCGAAAAAATTTCCAGTGCTTCGCAATCGTGAACAACAAATATTTTGTTGCGTTGATCCTATTTTGGAAGCTTATATCTCACAATCTATAAGGAACTTGAAGATGATCCAAAAACGAATGTTGTAGCCCTTTGTGTCTAGCTTTTAAAAATATAAATTAATTGGAATTTAAAGTTGTGTACAAAGAGTTATGGTGGTTACACTATAGGATATCTGGGAAGGTCTCTAATACATAGGGCTAACTTTGGAAGCTCATATCTTACAATGTATACGCAATCAGGAAATGAGAAACACATGAAATTATAGCCCTTAGTATCTAGTTTTCAGGACATCAAACCATTTTTTATTTGGAGTTGTATGCAAAAAGTTATAACTATTATACTGGAGGCTGTCCGAAAGAGTTGGGAATTGTTCTTCGCGATCGCGAAGGATTGTCCGCGATCGCGAAGGGCAAATTTTGGGCTGAGAAAAGTTGTTCTTCGCGATCGCAAAGCATTGTCCACGATCGCGAAGAGTAAATACCTGGGCAGAAGCTTTATTTCGTTTAAGCCATTTTTAACATTTTTGAACCAAGGGAGCTCGGGTGAGGAGATTTTTCGAGAGATTTTCAAGGAAAACATCGGGGTAAGTGTTCTTAATTCAATTTTGGTTAGATTACTCAAATCCATTGTTATTTTAAACATGTAATTGGTGATTTTAAGTTGGAAAAGTTTGAAAACCCTCTTGGATATATTTGAGGATTTTAGGGTCGAAATGTTATCGGAAATTAGTAATTTTTGTATGGTTAGACTCGTGGTTGAATGAGTTGTCGGATATTGTGAGTTCCGTCAGATTTCAAGACGTGGGCCCCATGGGCAATTTTGAGTTAAATTTCAGGTTTTGTTGGAAAATTAGTATTTTCATATGGAATTAATTCCTATAATTAGTATTGACTGAATTGAATTAACTGTGACTAGATTCGGATCGATTGGAGGCCGTTTCAAGGGGCAATGACATTTTGGAGTGGGATTTTGCTCGGATTGAAGTGAGTAATAATTGTAAATGATATTCTGAGGGTTTAGAACCCCGAATTGCACATTATAGTGCTATATTGAGGTAAGATACGCGTTGGATGATGAGCGTGGGGTCTTTTACTGTTGGAGATCATGACTTGGTCCATCCCAATTGATGATTTTACCACATATTTGACTGAAACTTATTTGTTATTATCACTATTTGGGATGATTGCCATATTTGGGCTTCGTGCCAATTATTTGAACTCCTTCGGGGATGGTTGTTGATATTTCCTCACTGATTTGATTTTTATACTTGAACTCAATCATGTATTTTCCACTATTTTCAAAACTTAGCCAAGTTTATTTTGCTTTAACACTTGAAATGATATTTCCTATACTGTATTTGGGCTGAGCAGCATGTTTTACTGTTTCCCGAGGGGCTTATGTGATTTTTGACTGAGTAAGGCCGAGGGTCTGTGTTGTGAGGATACTTTCGGATCGGGCTGCACGCCGCAACAATTTTATACTGATACTGATATGAGGCCGAGGGACTAGACTTGATGCTACGAGATGACTTGATATTGCGCTTGGGCCATAAGGGACCCCTCCCGGAGTTTGCACACCCCCAGTGAGCATCGTCGACGATAAATGGATCGAGCTACACATCATAGCGATACTGGTGTTGTTCTGTGTGTTTACCTTATTTCATTTGTCTACCATTATCTTTTGTCTATGCTACATCATGCAATATCTACCTGATTTTCCTAGCATTATCTGATGACTGAGTATTATGCCCGAGGGGCAGATTTATGTGCTTATCTGCACGATTTGTTTTGCATTCATTGTGTAACCGCTGAAAGAGTCATTTTCAAAAGAGGTTTAAACTGAGGTAAGATGTTTCTCTAAAGATTTCAGAGCTTTACTGTTTTTCTCAAAGGGTTTTACCCTGCTCTATACAGCATGATGGTTTGTTTTACGTGATTTCTTGCTGCTCAGTTATTATTTACCTTTATTACTCACTAAGTTGAAGTACTTACTTTACTCACTGCACCTCGTGTGCAGATGCAGTTGTTTGTTCACCCAGTAGCGAGTTTTAAGCTGATCGGAGGCTAAGTTTTCGGAGTGTAGCGAGGTGACTGCCAGCGTTCACAGCATCGCATTTCTTCCTTTTATTTATCAGACCTATTTTGTATATTTTAGGCCTTGTAGTAGTACTTATGCTCTAATAGATGCTCGTGACTTGTGATACCCCACTTTGGGCTGTGTTTGGGTTGTATTCCGCACTTTATAAAGAAATCTTTTGTTTAGACTGTGGTTATTTAATTATGCTAAAATTGTTTATTATCATTTACTATTCTGAAAAAGGCGAGATGTGTTGGTTGGCTGGCCTTGTCTTCACGAGAGGTGCCATCACGACCGGAGCGGGGTTTGGGTCGTGACAAATTGGTATCAGAGCCTAGATTACATAGGTCTCACGAGTCATGAGAAGGTTTAGTAGAGTCTTGCGGATCGGTACGGGGACGTCTGTATTTATCCTCGAGAGGCTACAGAACCTTTAGGAAAAACTTCACATTCTTGGAATTCTTATCGTGCGTCCTTGATTGAGCTTGGGAAGTAACTCTTTAAATTCCATCCACGTGTTCGTATGCACGCATGAGCACTCAGTATTAGATGTACCTTAATGGCTTGTGATTCCCTGATCGAGGGGCGAGATGCGATCTCTGTGAGTTTGATGTTGGGCCAGTCTGGAGGACTTGAGGCTGGATCTTTACCTATGGCTTGAGCACTTAGGTGCTGATTGTGTAAGCAAGTGTTTTTGAAATTATATGCTCGGTATTGTCCATATTCGTGGAAGCGATGGCTGGATGGCTATGTGATAAGTATGTTAGTACTGTGAGATGCATCCATATAATTTGTAAGCGGCGAGAAAAGTCTGCTGGAGGATAGAAGAACTATTAGGTGCTAGATTTCCATCTTGATTCGAGGTATAGCCCCGAGTTATGGGCGTGTGAAGGATCTTTTCATGTTTCCCAGTTGAGAGTGAAGTAAACTTTATGTTGCGGTATGAGTTCAGACTCAGAAAGACTAAGTGATTGTGTAATGTGTATGACGATGGAAGGTATACAGAAATGTTAGATTGAGACGAAGAAGGTAGATTATCTCCTTCGAAGAGTTTTGGGGTGGTGTGGCCCTTATGTGATTGTAGAAGGTCTCATGTGCAAATGAAATGTAAGTGTTGAAATTTGAATGTTGGGTCGCTTAAGAGAGTGAGCTTAACTGCTACGAGAATAAGAGCGAGATTTGCTGAAGATTTAGAGTACAAGATGATCTGTGTTTACAGAAGCTTACAAAGGAATTGAGTTTAATCTCACTATGGCATTGTGGCATCAATAGAGTATAAGTGTTACGAGTTATTGAGTATATTTTGATCTATGGCTCCGAGCCAAGTGGGGAAGTCTGCTGTGAGTAGTTGATTGCACAGTTAGGTGCTATGTTGGTTTCGATTTGAGGCGGGTGATGAATCAGATATGACTTGCGGAAATTGAGATGAGGAATAGCTCGAGTAAAGGAAAATGTTGGCAAAGGTTATATTAAGCTTCATAGGTATGAGAATCACGGGATATCTTGAGTTATTGTTGGCAAGAATGCACGCTGCATATTACAGGAAGTTACTTGGTGGTATTGGGATGAGGTTACATTCTGTGGTGTCGGAGTGCCAGTGAGGCATGGGTTGTTCGATTTCTTTGATCAGACTAATTGCGGTTTGAGGAAAGTGGATGACCTGCAATAGTGGTTCTAATATGTTCAAGATTCTGCATATATCAATTGGGCAATTTGAAGTTGCATCTGTGGTTAGAAACTGGGTTTCATTGGAAGATATCAAGAATCTTAGTATTTCTATAAATTGTGGGTTTCTATGTATCAGTATCAGGAAGATAAAGGTAACGGATTTAGATTCGTAGAGAGTCTCTTCAGAGAAGTATTTTTGGAATGTCGTACTTTTGGGAATATTTAAGGGAGTATTCAGCAGCTTATAGGTTTCGGCCAGTGAGGTTTTATGCTTGGGTTTCGTATGGTAAGCGTGGGTTGAGGAATTGTGGTGCTACAATAAGAGAGAATATCAAGTTGAAGATGAATCAGAAGGAAATTTAGATAGATGGAGTAGCTCGATAGTAGACCGAATCGGTATGGTAAGGATATGATTAATTCCTTGTTTTTGTTCGAGGTAATGAGTTCTTACAAGTATTTTGCAGCAATGCTCTTGGGTTTTGATGGCTTGCTTAGCTTGGTCTAGTTAGAAGAATTCAGTCCTAGCAATTTAATTTGTGCAAACGTAATTGGGAGAGTTCTTGTTGATTTCTACCGTGGTTGGACAGGAGCATTTTCTACGAGTGTGAGAAGCATGGGATGTGTAATGATTTTTTTTCTAGATGGGAGCAATGGAAGTTCTTGGCTAGATAGGTTAAAATTCGATTCTGAAAGAGAGTTCATGAAACACTTAAGCAGCAGGTGGCCTTAGATGATTAAGGAAGCGGTACTGCTAATTGGAAGTGATTTGATGAGAGTATATGTTTCAGTAAAAGAGCAATGTGATTAAGTTGATGGCACTTCGGTAGTATTGCGGCACTTTAAGGCTTGATCGGCTGCTGGTACTCGAGTTTCTTTGTGGCACAGAAGAATCTTAGAGTATCTCCCGTGGGATGATTGGGTACTAGAGGTGAGTTATATATGAGAGTGGTGGAATTGGGATCAGATATGGTAATTCATGTGTTTTATGGACTTGGAGACTGGGAGTTCTCATATACATGTTAGCTTGTGGTTGTGGATGGCCAAATGTGGGTAAGTTAGTCAGATATTAGTATGTACTATGATTCAGTCATTGTGGACCTTCAAAGGATTATTTATCTGTTGTGTGTAACTGGAGTTGATGTGTGGTCCATTGGTAGACCTATATGGATATATGTCCGGCATCGAGATAGTTTTGTTGACTTCGAGGAGTTGTTGGTGAAGGATGTGTTGATTCGGTTGTTTTGAGCTATTAGCAATTAGGGGGATCTATGAGTTACCTTTTTGTGTTGTGAGATGTTACAATTTGTTGGTTATAGGCACCTATGGTGCAGTTCTATCGGAATTTCATAGTGGAAGTCGAGCGGGAAGAATAATTGGGTGTTGCTCGGTGAATGGCGTATTGGTTATGTCCTATCGAGTTTGCGTGGTTTATGTTACTTGTTTCACCGTAGATGTAATGATTTGCTTTGGTTCAGACATCGAATTGTGCGTGGTTGTCAATTTCGAGCATAGTGACTTGAGGTGTCTCATGTGGAGAATTGTTTGAGTTATGTGGTATATCATATAATTGCACCTGAGGTTGCAGGCATGGGATATTACAGCTGGTTCGGGCCTATTCAGTGTATAAGTGTGAGGTTTTGATTGTATTGATGGTTTCAGAAGTGAAAATGTGGTTCTATGATTCATGGGCTAGATTGGGTTGTGTAAATTCAGTTTCTATGTGTTATTGGACCTATATGAGATAGGGTGACATGGGATCACCCCGGGTATAGGCATGGTAAGTTTATTCAGCGATTGGTTGGCTTTTAGAACAACTCTAGGTATGTTAGAGGACAAACGTGTGTTTAATTGGGGGAGAATGTAACAACCCGACCGGTCGTTTTGAGCTTTTGCACTTTGATCGCCAGTTCTCGGGGATGACTTGCCCGTATGATGTATTATGACTGATGTAGATCGTTGGTTTTGGTTTTCACGAAAATCGGTATAAAGTTGAAAGAACAGTCTCAGTTGAAAGCTTTAAATTTGAAAGGTTTGACCAAGAGTTGACTTATTTGTATATGAGCTCGGATCAGAAGTTTTATGATTTGGTTAGCTTCATTGGGAGATTTATGACTTAGTAGCGTGATCGAAATTTGTTTTGGAGGTCCGGTGTAGAATTAGGCTTGAATTGGTGAAGTAAGTATTTTGGCGAATTACGGTTGATAGGCGAGATTTTGATATAGGGGTCGGAATGAAATTCCGAGAGTTGCAGTAGCTCCGTTATGTCTTTTGGGATGTGTGTGCAAAGTTTCAGATCATTCGGACAAGGTTTGGCAGACTTTTTGATCGAAAATATGTTTTTAGCGCTTTTTAAAATTTTAAGGTTGAATTAGATGAAAAATTTGTGTGCTAATGTTGTTTTGAGTGTTCTAAAGATTGGAACAAGTTCGGATGATGTTTTAGGATTGATTGGCATTTTCAGTCGATGTCCCGAGGGGCCTCGGGTGAGTTTCGGGGTGGTTCCGGACCATTTTTAACCTATTTTTAGCTGCTGGTTTTTGGCTATAGCAGTGTTCTATGCGATCCGGGAAATTGGACGCTATCGCGATGAGTAAAATGTGAAAAAATTTCCTGTGCTTCGCGATTGCATACAGTGTTTCGCAATCGCGAAGAACAAATATTTTATTGCGTTGATCCTACTTTGGAAGCTTATATCTCACAATCTATAAGGAATTTGGAGATGACCCAAAAAGTAAAGTTGTATCTCTTTGTGTCTAGTTTTCATAAATGTAAATTAATTGGAATTTTAAGTTGTGTACAAAACATTATGGTGGCTACACTATAGGCTGTCCGAGAAGGTCTCTAATACACAGGGATGACTTTGGAAGCTTATATCGCGCAATTTATAAGGAGTCAGGAAATGAGCAACATATGAAATTATAGCCTTTTGTGTCTAAATTTCAGAACATCAAACCATTTGTCATTTGGAGTTATGTGCAAAAGGTTATAACCATTATACTAGAGGTTGTCCGGAAGAGCTAGGAATTATTCTTCGCGATCGCGAAGGGCATATTTTGGGCTAAGAAAAGTTGTTCTTCACGATCGCAAAGCATTTTCCGCGATCGCGAAGAGTAAATACCTGGACAGAAGCTTTATTTCGTGGTTTCGGCCATTTTTAATATTTTTAGACCAAGGGATCTCGGGTGAGGCGATTTTTTGAGAGATTTTCAAAGAAAACATTGGGGTAAGTGTTCTTAACTCAATTTTGGTTAGATTATTCGAATCCATTGTCATTTTTGACATGTAATTGGTGATTTTAAGTTGGAAAAGTTTGAAAACCCTCTTGGATATATTTGAGGATTTGGGGGTCGAAATATTATCGGAAATTAGTAATTTTGGTATGGTTAGACTCGTGGTTGAATGGGTTGTCGGATTTTTTGAGTTTCGTCAGATTCCGAGACGTGGGCCCCACGGGAAATTTTGAGTTAAATTTTGAATTTTGTTGGAAAATTAGTATTTTCATATTGAATTAATTCCTATAATTAGTATTGACTGAATTGAATTAACTGTGACTAGAGTCGAATCGATTGGAGGCCGGTTCAAGGGGCAATGACATTTCGGAGTAGGATTTTGCTCGTATTGAGGTGAGTAATGATTGTAAATGATATTCTAAGGGTTTGAAACCCCGGATTGCACACCGTAGTGCTATATTGAGGTGAGATACGTGCTGGATAATGAGCGTGGGGTCTTTTATTGTTGGGGATCGTAACTTGGTCCGTCCCAATTGATGATTTTACCGCATATTTGACTGAAACTTATTTTTTATCATCATGATTTGGTCTGATTGCCATATTTGGGCTTCGTGCCAATTATTTGAACCCCTTCGGGGATGGTTGTTGATATTTCCTCACTGATTTTATTTTTATACTTGAACTCAATCATGTATTTTCCACTGTTTTCAAAACTTAACCAAGTTTATTTTGCTTTAACACTTGAAATGATATTTCCTATACTATTTTTGGGCTGAGCAGCATGTTTTACTGTTTTCCGAGGGGCTTATGTGATTTTTGACTGAGTAAGGCCAAGGGTCTGTGTTGTGAGGATACTTTTGGATCGGGCTGCACGCCGCAGCAGTGTTATACTGATACTGATATGAGGCCGAGGGCCTAGACTTGATTCCACGAGATGACTTGATATTGCGCTTGGGCCGTAAGGGGCCCCTCCTGGAGTCTGCACACCCCCAGTGAGCGCCGTCGACGATAGTCGGGCAACTAAGCAGTTAAGTTATGATAACTTACCCGACTATTTAAGACCTTGCCTTCTCTACATGGGGATGTTTCCAGAGGACGAAAGGATCCCAATGTCTAAATTGATAAGTTTATGGATAACGGAAGGCTTCGTGCACAACACTGAATCTGGGAGATTAATGGAAGAGACAGCTGAAGGTTACTTGATGGATCTCATTAGCAGTAACATGGTAATGGTTTCAAGGAGAAGATATAACGGTAAAGTCAAATACTGCCAGGTTCATGATGTAGTGTTTCACTTTTGCTTGGAGAGGAGTAGAAAAGAAAAGTTTATGTTGGCAGTGAGGGGGAAAATTCAACATTCTGATTTGAAGGAAAGTCGAGTTAGCTTTAGTTTCAGTAATGAGGTTTCCAAGTTTGCATCCAAAACATGGAAGCCTTTCCACCAACACTTGAGGTCACTGATAACCACCAATGGAGGAGAATCATTATATTGGAATCCCTTCAGTCAGGTTATTAATTTGATGAGGCTTCTTAAGGTCTTGGATTTGAGTTCCCATAAATTGGGTCATTTGTCGTTAGATATGTTGAAACCACTAATTCACCTCAAGTACGCCGCACTTTTCACAGATAAATTCGATTTTCATGGAAAATCACATCTTCCCCATCTAAAAACTTTAATTCTCAAGTGTTTAATGCGTACGCAGTTATCAGCGAATTTTTGGAAAATGAAAAAATTAAGGCATGTAGATTTTATTGAAACTAGTTTTTTTTTGGGAAAAGCAGATCTTTGAAGTATCCTCTAAGTTGGAAAATTTGAGAATATTAAGGGGTGTCGAATTTACACTTGATACTGATTGCTTGAATGTTTTAGTACAGAGGTGTCCTAATCTTCAAGAACTTGAAATCTTTTTTTTGAGTAAATATTGGAGAAATATTGATGAAGAAAAGATTTGTCTCAAATTGGAGAGTCTTACCCAGCTTCAATCACTTCGCCTTTTCTTTCCCTTGTCCGTTGTTGTACACTTGCCTTCAAATATAAAGAAATTGGTACTATGCGGGGCTTCGATGGAAAGCACTATTTTCTCCATTGCAGTACTACCAAGTCTAGAGTATCTCCAATTAAGGGATCTGCATTTTATTCAATCTGAAGAGTGGTGCCTTGGAGATATCACGTTCCCTAAACTTAGGGTGTTGAAACTTATGAACTTAGGTATCTCTAGGTGGGTTGCCTCAGAGGAATCTTTTCCCCAGCTTGAAACACTTGTTATAAAAATTTCTACGTATCTCGAGGAGATCCTCCTTAGCTTTGCAGATATTCCAACGCTGAAACAGATTAAGTTGATGAGGTGCAGCAACAATAAATCTCTAGTGGCTTCAGCTGTGAGAATTAAGAAATAAGTTGAAGAGAATGAAGGATGCGACCGTATTGACCTCATCATTATTGATGTAAGTAGAAACAAACTCCAATGTGATGTTTTAGGGTCTTAATTTGCTTCTAAAGGTTGTTTAATGGATGTTTCTTGCAGTGGTGAGTCAAGCACGTGCTTGTCACAAAAACATGATATAGTTTTCAGTTTTTTTCTTTTTCCCTCCCCCTTATGTTATTAGATGTTTGCTTTCTCTTAATTTTCGATCTCAAATTAACAAGGATGTGTTGTTGCTTAGGCAACTGCAACAAAAGCACAGACAGAGTGGACGGAGTTCTTTCTTGGCCAATTGTTGTAGTCATGCTCTCATGCTGGAATCTCTTATGCAGCTAGCGGAAACCCCAATCTCCTTATACTGTAACATTACTAAGTCTATTTTAATTGATCAATTGAGACCCGTACCCTCTTTTAAGTATGTTTCTAACGGTTGTAGAACAGTTTCATATGGGCTTCCACTTTGATTTCTTTGATTTCTTTTTTGCTTTTGTAGATTCTCTAAGTTTCTATGATCCTTTCATCTTATGCCTTCTATGTTGCACCTGCAAAATTCACCTCTTTTCAATTCATCAAATGATAAAGAATGAAGCTAATAAGTTTGTTCTTTAACATTCATCATTAGAACTTTTAAGATACTGACTGATTAATGATATTTTGTTCTGACAAAATGAGTAGCTGGTTACAATGTTTTTCTATACACAAATTGGTGTAGCAGAGACAACTTCAGCCAAGCACACAAAGTGAACAAATTTGAGGTATTATCACTTTTAGCCCGTGCCATTAACTTTTTTATTTGGCAGCCGAAAAATTATAGAAAATTTGTATACTTTTTGTATATACAATACAGAATGTATATATATATTTTTCCAACAAATTTGACAACTACAGGATAAAGAATAGATAGCCTTTCTTAGAACAAAACAATCTGAAGCATAGGCATCAAGATTTAGAAGGAGATAGTCTTTATATATAGACAAGACCTTCTCATTTCCTGCCTTGATTTCCTCTTCTTTGGGCTTGAAATCTCTTATAGCAACTTCTGTTACTCTCTTGAAATCTTCTTTGTGCTTGAAAAAAATATGTTTTCAAAAAGAAAATAACGCTTGACATTTGTGTTCTTGATTTCCTTTGCTATCACTGAAATATGAAAAATTTATTGGACTAGGATTCCTTCTACCTTCAGTGTAGTAAATTCAGGCTTCTTAAGGTCTTGGATTTAAGTTCAAATAGAGTGGATCATATATCATCAGCTACATTTCATCCACTAATTCACCTCAAGTACCTCTCAGTTTTCGCAGAATATTTTGAATTTCAACATCTGCCCCATCTAGAAACTTTATTGTCAAGTGTTTAGTGGTTCCAGCTTTACCAGTGATTTTTTGGAAAATGGAAAAATTAAGGCATGTTATGATTTCTAATATGAAATATGATCTGGAGAACAATAAGCAGGGGATCTTTCAATAATCCTCTAAACTGGGAAATCTGAGGATATTAAGGAAATTTCAAATTGAAGATGGTGATGCCGATAGCGTGCATGTCTTATTACAGAGATGTTCTAATCTTCAAGAACTTGACATCCATTATTGGGGCGACGAATATTCTGCAGAGATTTGTCCCAAATTGGAGAGTCTTACCCAGCTTCACATACTTCGCCTTTCCTTTCAGCGGTCCATAGTTGTATCAAAGTTACACTTGCCTTCAAATTTAAAGAAGTTGGTACTAAAAGGGAGTCATATCGAAAGTGCCATTTCCTTCATCGCGGGACTACCAAGTCTGGAGTATCTTCAATTAGAGGATAGGTATTTGTCTGAATCAGAAGAGTGGTGGTGCCTTGGAGATATGACGTTCCGTGAACTTAAGATCTTGAAACTGGTGCAGTTAAGTATCTCAAAGTGGGAAGCTCAGAGGAATCGTTTCCTTTCCTTGAAACGCTTGTCATATGAGAGTACCACAATCTCGAGGAGATCCCCTTTAGATTTGCAGATATTCAAACACTGAAACAGATCGATTAAGGTGCTTCGGTGCAACAAAGAATCTCTGGAGGCTTCAGCTGTGCAAATTAAGGAAGAAGCTGAAGATAATAAATCTCATTTAGCTACTACTGATACACGGAAGCATGGCTGCTGGGAAGAATCAGGTCATCTTCTTCTTCTTTTTTCCTGTAAGTTTCACTCCATGTATTCTAATGTCAGCACCTCTTCAAATTACCTTTTGATTGACTTACTAATAATGCCCATTTCATAGTTTGAAGGGGAGCCTTGACATAACTGGTAAAGTTGTTGCCATGTGACTAGAATGAGGTCATGAGTTCAAGCCGTGGAAACAGCCTCTTGCAGAAATGCAGGGTAAGGCTGCGTATGACACACACTTATGGTCCGGCCCTTCCCCGGACCCTGCTAATAGTGGGAGCTTAGTGCACCGGACTACCCTTTATATAGTTTGTGCTGATTTTTGAGTAATGCACTGCAGTTAAATTACCAGTCCAAATTCTAATGCACTACCTGGACTCTGATAAGAAGATGTTTGTACTAATTAACTACTCTTTTTCATGCTGGTCATGTATGCAATAATTAACGTCATAGGCTAAAATTGATTACATTACACCTCTAAACCTGCATATTTGATGATTAGTGAAGGGAAAGCCCTATGTGAAAGATTAGAAGCAATTAACAGCTCTTTTGCTTCTTCTGTTGATGTTCGGACTTATGTCAGATATATATATGATATATATATATATATATATATATATATATATATGTGTTGAGCAATAGCAGTTTTGCACAGTTAATTAACATGGGAAAAGTCATTCTTAGCTAACAGATAGAAAATGCCTTCTTAACTTACTATATACGCATGATAAGTGTGTTTTATTTGTTCACAAAATTCCATTATCAACTAGTAGTACCTAATATTACTAACTTTCCCTCTTAAAATTCTTGATGATAGCGCGCAATTTGCTCAAAATTCGTCGTTTGTTTATTCAAAGAAATTATCTCCACCATCGGCTTGCATTCCCAGTTTGCGATCATGCATGTGGAGTGTTTTCTTTCTCAGTTGTAAAACTGTTTGCATACTTCATGTTCTGTTCTGCCTGTATTTGCTTAATTGTGCCATTTTTTTTTTTTGTTTTTAAACGACTACTTTATATTAAAACTAGAAAAGTTTTACAGGGAGTGGCTGCTCATAGGCAGCATTACGAAAAAAACTATATATGTAGAGCATAACCTACACTGGAGGAGCTGTTTGAGGATGAAAGGAAGAGGGTTGCTCAAAAAAGTGATGTTGCAACCTAATAATTCCATTCCAAAGTGCGCTGGGCTGTCTGCTACTGTATTTTGCTCCCTGTAAGCATGGCTTACTTTTGGACTATTCAGTTGTCGGATCAGGAATCTATAGTCATTTAAAAAGGTTGAGTGATGTGTTGTGTGTGTGCGCATTTCTCGTACAAGTTGTGTTGCTTTCAAGTGTCAACTATCATTGTTTTGTTGAAAAACATGTACTATTCCAACCAAATAAAGTGTTTTGTCTTCTCTTAGTTGTTTGTCTGCACCATTATACTCTTCATATCTCATTTAGGACTAACTTCCGTATTTAATTACTTCATTCTTCAGATTTAGGCATACAGAAAATTCCATATATAAGTAAGAGGTTAAACAATATTCCGCTCGTCCCAATTTATGTGAAGGTGAGAGTCACAAAAATCCCTCTTTGACTGTGATCCTTTTGTATGCCTTTTAAATATTTTGAATTGTTAATTATTATGAGTTATAATACTTTTTATGTAGTTTCCAAATATGTAAGTTTTATTTTAAAAAATTTAAAAATTTATGTCTAATTAGATGGATGACGCGTGTTGAAGAAAAGCTTAATGGGCTACAGAAAATTGTCTTCGATGATATGTGGGACAGAATGGCATGGGAAATAGAAGAAGAATAGTAGTAAAAACTCGACTTGAGAAAGTGAGTGAGCATGTCAAGCACCATATTGATCCTTATTTCCTTCCATTTCCCACACCAGAAGAGAAAAGTATATCAACAACGGATGGAGTTCTAGGATCGTGGGTTAATTAGCACTCAATCACACACAAAGCAAGAAAAAATTACATATAAATTTTGAATGAGATTCATCTAAGCTTAATTCGCGGGCAAAAGCAAAGACAAGAAGCATATATTATAAAGAATCCCAACGTACACTCCTTATATATAGATTCCAAGTAGTACTCGTAGAACTATACGAGAATGATTTTTCCAATTACAAGAACAATAACTTTGTCTTTCCCCGATTCTCTCTCTCGGTGCATGTTAAATAACTTGCGCCTACCATGGGTAAAGAGAGCACGGATCCCGTATCAGAGAGCACTAATGGCGAAGGAAGCAGCAGAATTACGTAGCGAAAATCAACGAGGAACTAGAGGAAGTGTAACAATAACTGAAAATTCTGGAGATAAATAATTGAGCCTTAATATCAATGGAATAGTAACAAAAATGCCAGGAAAAGAGAAGCAGAAGGAACTTGAAGCAATTCAAGTATGGGAAGAAGTTCAAGAAGCATCAACAAGCAGTAATCCAACGGTGCATACGCGTGATGGAAGGAAATCATGGGCCGATGAGGTAGAAGAGATGAACAAAGTACAGGGAAAGAAGAGTTTAGTGTGGGACAACTTTGATATTACAAAATATCAAATGTTGGGTACAAATTGGAGTATGTCCAACCGAAATCGACAGGTGAGATTCATTTTGTTGAAATTGAGTTGGATGATATAAGTACAGAAGTTGAATACTGGAGAAATGATGTGATATGTTATGTGCTTGGGGCTCATCCACCATTTGTAGTAATTCAAGGTTATATACAGAGATTGTGGGGGAAACATGGGGTTGATAGGATTGCAATGCTAAAAAATGGCGTAATTGTTGTTAGATTTGAGACTGCAATAGGGAAGCAAGAGGTAATTGAGGGTGGCATATATCACTTTGATAATAAGCCACTTATTGTCAAAGCTTGGACACTTGAGCTAGAATTCACTAGGGAGGAACTCTTGAAAGTACCAATTTGGATTAAATTATCATATTTAGACTTCAAGTATTGGAGTCAAAAGGGGCTAAGTAAGATAGAAAGTTTGATTGGGAAACATCTAATGGTAGACCAGAATACAAAAAAGAGGATTGGATTGAAGTTTGCAAGGCTGTTGGTGAAGGTTGAAATGAATACTAAACTACCTGATGTGGTGAAGTTTAGGAATGAAAAAAGCAAAATAATAGAGCAAGATGTTAGTTATGATTGGAAACCATCTCTATGCAAACATTATTTTAAGTATGGTCATGAGGAAGATGTGTGTAGAATTAAGAAGAAATTTCAAAAGACTGAACAAATGCATAAAGAGAAGGTGGCAGATACACAGGTGGAGAAGCAAAATCAAGGGCAAAATGAGAACACTGCAAACCTGAAAGTTTAGAAAGCAAATGGAACTGAGAAGAGATATGATGCAGGGAAAGGAGCAGTAGAGAGAACACATCAATATATAGTTAAGAATCACGGGGCACTAAGGGAAAGAAATGGAGAACAAGACTGGCAAACACCTAATAAATATGGTAAGACTATGGTGAGGCATATGGAACAAGTGGAGAAGTCTAACTCATTTCAGATACTCAACAAGCAAGAGGAGCTTAATTTGATCAAAGAAGGGGGAGAAAGAAGTAATATGGGGGGTCTAAGAATTCTTCATAATGGGGATGGTTAGTCTACTAAGCTGTAATACAAGGGGTCTTAATGCTCCTAATAAGCAAAATGAACTCCTTTGCAATGAGGAAAGAGTAGGGTTGATAGGTTTACTAGAAACAAAAATAAAAAAAGCGAGAATGGAGAAGGTAGCAGAAATGATGTTTGCAGGATGGCAATGTGTAACAAATCTTGAATGTCACTATAATGGTAGAATCTGGATCACCTGAAGGCCAAATTACTACTAGTTAAATCCTAAGGAAAAAACTACTCAACTAATAGCATGTGAAGTTCTGTATATATCACTAAAGCTAGCTTTTGAGGTAACATATGTTTATTCTTTTAATACAAAGGAAGAGAGAAGAGGACTGTGGGAAGATTTAATCAATCATAGTAGAGGATGTAACAAACATGGATGGTAATAGGTGGCTTCAATGCATTATTGAATGCAGATGACAAAATAGGTGGAAATGTAGTGACATGGGCTGAGGTGGTGGATTTTTACAACTGTGTAATGGAGTGTGGATTAATGGAATTGCCAGCACAAGGGAATAGGTATACCTGGAGTGATAAACATGAGGAGCATAGAATATTCTCAAAAATTGATTGTATTTTTATCAATGATCAATGACTTACTACTATGCCAGAGTATACTGCTAGGTTCCTGACTGAAGGAATTAGTGATCATTGTCCTGCTAAGGTGACCTTTGTAGAAGAGAGGCAAAGAATCAGAAGGTCTTTTCAATTTTGCAATGCTTGGACAAAGCATCCACAATTCATGAGAATAGTCAAAGAAGGTTAGCAAATTAATCTAGAAGGGTGCAAAATATTTAAGGCTGTTAGAAGGATGAAGCTGCTAAAGAAGGGACTAAAAACATTAGATGCACATACTTTGAATAACATAATGACAGAAATAAATGAAGACAGGGCTAATCTAAAGAAGGCTCAAGAGCAACTGTAGAGAAGGCCCTTAAATGTGGAGTATCGACAAGCTGAAGCTAAAGCATATCAAAAGTTTAGGAATTCATCCTACTTAGCTGAAGTACATTTACAACAAAGGAGAAAAGTAACATGGATAAGATTGGGAGATGATAATACCAAGAACTTTCACTCAGTAATCAAACACGGGAAACTGAAGCAGTCAGTTACTAAGATAAAAGACAGCTCTGGAAATTGGCTAATAGATCCAGATAGAATGTCAAATACCGTTGTTGAGTACTATGAGAACTTACTAGGGAGGGCAGCAAGTGACAAAGTGAAAACCTTCAGGAGTATAATCAGAAATGGAAGCAGATTATCAGAAACACAGCAAGATGAATTAATACAACCTTTCTTGGGAAGGGAAGTGAAGCAAGCTATGTTCCAGATAGACAGCTACAAGAGTCCTGTTCCAGATGGATTTGGGAGTGGTTTTTATAAAGCAGCATGGCCAATAGTGGGAGGAGATATTACTGAAGTAATATTGGAGTTCCTTTAGAATGGAAGATTGCTTATACAGATAAACACTACTAACATTGCTTTGATACCTAAAGTGGAGGCTCCTGAGAATGCAAGCCAATATAGACCTATTCCATGTTGCAATGTGTTATATAAATGTATATCAAAGATGATATGTTCCATATTAAATCCATCAATCAACTATATATTAGAAGAAAACCAATAAATATTTGTACAAGGAAGGTCTATGACGCATAATGTGCTAATATGCCATGATCTACTTAGGCATTATAATATGAGGACTACTCCTAGATGCCTAATGAAGATTGATCTAAGAAAGGTATATGACATGGTGAGTTGGGAGTTTCTAGAGGAAGCTTTAAGAGGATATGGTTTTCCTGACAAATTTATACAGTGGATCATGATATGTGTTTCTACCGCAAAGTTCACAGTCAAAGTTTATGGAGAAGGGCATGGATATTTTGCCGATTATCGAGGATTGAGGAAAGGTGACCCTATGTCACCATTGCTGTATGTCTTGGTCATGGAGTATTTGTCCAGAACATTGAGTATAATCATCAGGTTACCAGACTTCAGATTTCATCCAATGTGCAAAGAGATCAAGCTGACTCATCTTATTTTTGCTGATGATCTGATGATATTTTGTAAAGGCAATACTAGTTCTGTGAATAGAGTGATGGAAGCTCTTGATCACTCCAGTAAAGTTTCAGGATTGATTACCAACATGGAGACGTCAAACATCTTTCTAGCAGGGGTTGGAGATGAAATCAAAGCACAACTACTGAATAGAACAAAATTCACTGAAGGTGTTTTTCCTATCAAATATTTGGGACTGCCTCTATCCCCTAGGAGATGGAATAAGATGGATTGCCAAATGCTGATTGGAAAGATCACATACATAATTAATGTCACATACTCTAAACAATTATCATATGTAGGAAGGCTTCAAGTAGTAAATGTTGTCCTATTCTCTATCCATAGATTTTGGGGGAATATTTTTATCCTCCCTTAAAGTATGGTGAAAGGAGTAGACAGGTTATGCAGAGTGTATTTGTGGGGAAAAAAGGAGGAGATGAGGAAGGCTGCCTTGGTTGCATGGGATAAAACTGTCCTAAAAGCATGGATGTCTCAACATCAAGGAATGTAAGGAATGGAATATAGCTTCAGTTGGGAAAATTGTATTGCAGTTAATATTGAACAAGAAGTCACTTTGGGTAAGGCAGGTTCATAGGGTTTATATTAAGTCAAATCATGATACATGGACTCATTCACCACCTTCAGATAATATTTGGTATTGGAGGAAGCTAAACTCAGTAAAAGAAGGGATGAGAGAGCGGTACTTACATGGCAGATACATTCTAAATCCTGCAGGGAAGTACTTTATTAATCATAGCTACCTTGCAATAATTGGTAAACAACAGAAACTGGGAGTTGCAGATTTAGTATGGACAACAGTAGCTCAACCTAAGAACAGATTCATAGGTTGGCTAGCAACACTTGGAAAATTGCTGACAAAGGATAGGATGATTGGGATGCAAATATAGGTTGAAAATGTTCAATGCATTTTGTGTAATGAGGATGCATTGGAATCTCAGGATCATTTGTTTGCTAAATGTGGATGGATATAAACAATAAGGCAAGAGTTGAATATATGGATAGGGCATGAAGTACAGTATACAGTAGTGAAGCAAATGTTGGAGCAAATTAAAAGAAAGTATTGGAAACAGTTCAAAAAAGAAGTGATTGCTGCAGTGCACTTAGTGATGGTATACTATACATGGAGAGCAAGAAACACAAGAAAAAATTTAACGAAGAAATGTAAATACTAAAGAGGCAGTTTTACAAATTAAGAGAGAAGTGATAGAAAGGATAGAAGTAATTCAATAGTCAAGGAAAACACAGAAATGTAGGAGTTTTACTAGACAGATTACTTGTAATTAGATTCTTTTTCTGTTTGTTGTGGCCTAATATTCTGAGATCAGAAAATTAGATGCTCTATAAGTGTAATTGTTTGATGATGTTAATGGTAATTTTACATTGTTACCAAAAAAAAACTTTGTCTTTTCCAAATCCGTTAGAATAATAATTTCCTAAATAATAAGATAAAATTTCAAAAACTACAAGAAAATAGTTCAAAGCCACAGATAACAAATATGGGTATATTTTCCCTCCGTAGACAATCACTAGATTATTAGATTAGATGTGTCTTTGTCTCCATTTATGCATCCGTTGTGCTCTCCAGCTGTACTTTTTATCGCTTTCTAATCTCTTTGCTTTTTATCACTTTTCTTTGATAATTTTTGTTGGGCATGGAACAAAGTTCTACATAGAAAGTAGAAGAAAAAAGCTATTTTACTTCTAAGGTATTCATAACTTTTAATAGTATAAGGTCTTTTAGGAAATACGGAGTGAACTCGATCCAAGGGAAATAATATCATACCATATTAAGAGTATTTTAAGACTGTTTTAGCCCAATAACTAATATCATAGCCAATAATTTGGGGGACAAGTATGAAAATTGCAGAGTAATGACTTGGGACGTGACTTAGTGCCTTTGCCCTTCAAAACTAGAAAAAGCTAGCATATGTGCTTCAATGGCCATAAATACTCGGTGACGTGGGTAGCACACAATTGATCTTCAAAAATGTTCTAATTATAAATTGTTAGATACTCTTAGTGATACGATACTTTTTTACAAAAATCGTACAAGCTTGGTTTAAAATAAATAGTATTATACTTTGTTTTCTCTCCTTCCAAATATATTTACTTTTTCATTTTCGTGAATCTTTCAATTCATTTTTGATTGCTTTAAAAATCATATCCTTCGATGTGAAAGAGCAAAACAAAGTTCTGCATATCACATGGATGGACTCCATTATTACTAGACAAGTCCTTTCATGGATCCCATTTTTCCGTCTAGAAAAGCAAAAAGGTATTCCTACTTATGTGGCACATCTTTTTTAGTAGAATATGCAAAAAATAATATATATTTTTATATTTAAAAATAATTTAATAATATAATTATATATATTAAGACCGCAAGCTTCAAACAAACAACGCCGCATAAATTAGGAGATAAGAAGTGACATGCGCCCTCCATCCATCATGGGCTCGAGCTCGTATTTTACTTGCACAAAAATTATTTTTAGCCCCCGATCAAAATTATTTATATTTAATAGTCGCAAAAGTGTATTAAATTTTTAGATATATTTTTATATAACATACAAAAATATACATATATAGAAAAAAACTATTTAGTGTCATTTTCCCATTTTATTTTCCAAATTCAGATTAATTGAGTTCCAAAACAAGTACCGGGCTGCAAAAATCCAAAAAGATAATGGTATAATTCAGACCTCATATATAATCGGTTGGACCACACTTTATTTTCATATTCCTTTACTCATCCACTCAACCTAATACTCCCAACGTTTCAATTTAGGAAAATGGCTAAATATACCCCTTTACTTTCAAATATTGTTATTTGTACCCTTCGTTATACTATTGGGATATCCATATCCCTACCGTCATACTATTGGATTATCTATACCTCTATTGTCATACTTTGAAACAAGAATACCCCTATTTTTGGATGGAATGCCACGTGGCAACACCGGATTAAAACGACCCATTTCTTTTTTTTACCCGACCCGTTTTTAAAAAACCCACAACCCGACCCCCATTTTCATTTTTTCCAGTTTTTTTTTTAAATTTCAGTTTTTAAGAAACAAAAATATTTTGTTAAAAAAAAATTCCGTTTTTACAAATTTATTTTTCCAGTTTTTACAAAATAAAATTCTTTTAAAAACTGAAAAAATGAAAAAAATATTTTTCAAAAACGAAAATATTTTGTTGAAAATATTTTTTTCAGTTTTTTAAAAAACGAAAATATTTTGTTGAAAATAATTTTCAGTTTTTAAAAAACAAAAAATATTTTGTTAAAAATCGAATTTTTTTTTTCCTGTTTTTACAAAAAAAAATCAGTTTTTACAAGTTTTTTTTCCAGTTTTTACAAAAAGAAAATCTTTTAAAAAATGAAAAAATGAAGAAAAAAACATTTTTCAAAAGCGAAAATACTTTGTTGGAAATATTTTTTTCAGTTTTTTGAAAAACGAAAATATTTTGTTAAAAACTGAAATTTTTTTTTATGTTTTTGCAATTTTTTTCAGTTTTTATAAAAAAAACTTGGTTTAAAAAATGATTTTTGCAATTTTTTTTAAGTTTTACAAAAAGAAAATTCTTTAAAAAAACTGAAAAATGAAAATATGATTCGGGTTGTGGGTACTTTATAAAACGGGTTGGGTAAAAAAAAAAGAAATAAGTCATTTAATCTAATGCTGTCACGTGGCACTCCATCCAAAATAGAGGTATTTTTGTTCCAAAGTATGACGATAGGGGTATGGATAGTCCAATAGTATAACGAAAGGTACATGTAAACAATATTTGAAAGTAGAGGGGTATATTTGGCCCTTTTCCGTTCAATTTATGTGAACCTATTTCCTTTTTAGTCCGTGCCAAAAAGAATGATCTCTTTTCCTATTTGAAAATAATTTACCTTTATGCAATGATTTATAGCCACACAAAATATATGTACTTCATTTTATACCACAAGTTCAAAAGTCTTATCTCTTTTCTTAAATTTCGTGCCCAATCAAATGGGTTCACATAAATTTGAAACGGAGGGAATATATATCTTGAGAGTGTGTAACTATTATCCCTTCCTCCTCTTCCTCCTACACCAACTTTTACTTTTTACAGGTTATTTCAATAAACTTTTTCTAACAACACTTGAAACGTTATTATATATATTGAAAATTCTTGGCCATATATCTATTTGAAAATTTTCATCATTTATTTGTTGATATGATCATTTTTGTGATTTCTTTTATTTACTCTTGAATCTTTTAAGTTTTAATTTTAATGATCATCCCTTGTGCTTCCTCTTAGGATATATTGTATCAGAAATTGGAGTTACAAAAGAAGACAAAAGCACGCTTGATTGATTGTAAGACTTGGAACTGAACTTATCTTCTTTTGCAAATCTCTAAATTGTTTCATTTGCAATGTACAAGTCAATTTCTTAGAACATCTACATGAATCCATTTATCTTTTGTCTTAATAACTATTGCTCCTTCCATTCCAATTTATGTGACAGTGTTGAGAGGCGGAACTAAGATTTGAAATTTATGGATTCTAAACTTGACACCGCCCATAGCATGTTTTAATTATTGGGTTCGGAATTATATAGTAATACAAATTTAATAGATTTTCTAATACAAATATAGGGTCTTTGCAAAAACTAGTGGGTTCGGCCGAACCCGTAAAGAATACCCTACCTCCGCCCCTGATATTAGTGTTTGACTGAGCATAGAGTTCAAGAAAATGACTTTTGAAACTTATGGTTTAAAATAAAACTTATATATTTATGTGGTTATAGATCATCTCGTTACTAGTTAGTTACCTTCTCGGAGTCTTGGAGCAATGGTCAAGTTATTTTCTTGTGACTTTAGGTGACGAGTTCGAGCCGTGGCATTAGCCATCGATACTGACATCAGGGTAGGCTACATACATCCCTCCCCTTGGGTATGGCCCTTTTCCTGACCCTATGTATACGCGGGATGTTTTGTTCACTTTTTTTTTTTTTACAATAGTTACTTAATTACCTTCTAAAAAATATGAAAGAAGGAAGTTCGTATTGGACTTTAAGCCATTGGGCTTTAAAGTAGAAGAAGTGTGAATTGGAAATGGAGGGAAAATAAAAATTTGCAGAAGTGAACTTTTGTCTTGCACTTTGTCCCTCATTGGTGAGGGACAACCATATTTGTGTGCTTATATATAGAATCACTTCTTAAAGCTCTTAAAAGGAGTTGAAGAGAATGAACCCTCGCGCCGTCGTCGTCGCTCGCTCGGGTCGGCTTCGGCAAAATTATTTTTGGACAAAATTTATTTAATTATTTAATAATTAGTTAAATACCAAATCACTGCTGAAAATACCGCGGCAGGCAGATTCAGAAAGCCTCTCTGACCGTTTGTGTGCTTATATATAGAATCACTTCTTAAAGCTCTTAAAAGGAGTTGAAAAGAATGAACCCTCGTGCCATCGTCGTCACTTGCTCGGCTCGGCTTCGGCTTCGGATTTGGATTTGGATTTGTCAAATGATCTATAAGATTATTTTTGGACAAAATTTATTTAATTATTTAATAATTAATTAAATGCCAAATCACTGCTGAAAATACCGCGGCAGGCAGATTCAGAAAGCCTCTCTGACCGCGGTTCTGCCGCGTATTCTGAAAAGGCACCTTTTCTAGACACCACTTCTGATAATTGCCTATAAATTCTGAGGCATCGCTCCATTTTCTACATATGAAAAACACTCCAGAACTTCTTTCTTTCTGAATATACTGTATCCTAATTCGCAGTCTCTCTCTCAAAAATTCGTAAGTGTGATTTTGCTCCGTTCTTTGAGTTTGTTGGTATCCTGCAGTTTGTATTGCCACTGTTGTAGGAAGGTTTATTCCGTTTTATCCTGGGAGGATTTAATCCATTACCTTGGCAACGTGTGAGGGTGTTAAAATTCCTTAAGGACACACAAGAAACTTGTGGACTCAGAATATTTCTGATTCTCTACTATTTTCCAGATTTCTTTAATTCTC